>VZTE01003864.1:0-23382 GCA_013397775.1 Eulacestoma nigropectus | reverse complement strand
TTTTTTTTTTTTTTTTGGAATGGTCACAATAATTCATCACTACTTTTCTGGCAAAAAGATGCCAAAAAACTCAAGCAACACTGCAAGCCATATGAGGGAGATTATAAATCTTTGTAAATAATACAGCCAAATAAACAATGCATATTGCCATAGACATATTAAAACATAACACTATTCTAGTATTTAAATATTCTCTTTATTAAAAGACCATGGAATGGCCATTAAGCATAAAATTTTTCATTTTTTTCTTTTTATTTGGTCCTCTCTGATGTGCAAGGAATTATATTTTCATAGCACAAGTTAGAAATCATGGGATTTCTCTCTGAACTGGTCACATGTTTTCAGTTGAGATGAGAATGTTTTGCTTTTGACATTATGTCCTCTTGCTGTGCATTCTTCATGTTAGACACTGCTGCCATTATTGCACTATAAGTCAGATGTTTGCCCTGTAGAAAGAGCAGTAAGAAATTTTTTTGGTGATGACTCACTATATGATATAATAAAAAGCACTAGCAGTGCAAGAGGTTATTGATTTCAATGTTTTTAAAATAAAAAGGAAGAAAGAAATCAGAAAATGGGGAATCACTCCTTAGATGAAAGGCATAGATTGTCACAGGCAGATGTGGAGACTTTGCCAGAAACCACAGAAAATCTAAAAGGTTTTGCAGAAGATTCTCCATTTATTAGTCAACATTCATCAGCATCCAAAAATTCAGTCTCTCAAAAGACAGGCCTATGGCCTGGATGAGTAAAAAAAAACCCAAGCCCAAAACAAAATAAAAACCCACCCAACACTTCAGTGGATTCTTCTACATTTTTTATATTTTCACATAGTTATTTGTCACCATGGTATCTTAGGGCCCCAACCGTCAGCAGAGCTCCTTTGTGACAGGCCCTTTACACCTGCACACAACAGTAAGAGCCAGGCCTAATTCTGAATAAAACTCAAAATGAAGATGTGTTGCAATGCCACCTTCTAACAGTATTGCACCAACCATGGGTAATATAAGCTGTAATGTTCAGTTCATCCAAGGTATTAGAACATGGAAATGAAAGTGCTTAAGAGCAATAAAACTTCCATAAAAATCCAGCATTACCTCATTTGGTTTGACCACACATTGCTTAAAAGAGTAGAAGCTCTTAGTATAAACAGGTAGTACTTTCACGATACAGGAAAATCACTTATCAAATATACTGAACATTTTCTTTAAACACTTGCAAGTCTGAAAGGTTAAGTGTCTAGTTTTGCACTCTTTTTTGTTCCTAGTATGCTCTGCGGTTTTACTTAATGATAGGATTAAATATGGTTTCCAGCTACAAACAGTTGCTTGTCGTTCCCTGTAGGTTAGTCTCTATATTTTGTGCTTATCACAAACAAAGAGGAAATAACTTTCTCAGTCTTTGAGAGTCTCTTAAAATGCACACACTTTGGGGAAATCATATTTTCTTGAAGGAAATGAGGCATGACCAATCACACAAAACGTGAGAAAATCCCTTGATAGGTGACCTTTGCCACATGTAAAAGAAGCTGTTCAGTGGCTGAGGTTTCATGGATTTCATGCATGAAAATCAGATTTTCTGGCCACCAGTGCTGTTCAGTAAATAAATAATCCATCATTGTGTCAAACAGTAGAAACACGAAGATACTGGCATGGCTAACTGAATAGGGGTTTTTAGTTAGCAACTTACGCAAACCCTACGTTTTGTCTTCAAGAGCTGTACATGTCTTTCTTGCAGTGTTTAGTTTTCATTACTTGAACTTAGGTTATTCATGTTTAGGATAAGTGTGAAGGAAGTCTGTGGTAGGGACTATATCCCAATTTGACTGTATATAACCAGATGCACATATATAAAAAAGAATAACAAATAATGGTATCATACAATACACTCTGGGAATGCTTTTTGGAGCCTTTCACAGGGGAAGAAATCCTTCTGCATTGTACTGTTTTATAATAATGATAGATACTTCTCTGAAGTATGTTAGAGCACAGAGAACCACATCCTCCACACAAAATCATTTAGCTGTGTTTTATCTCAGTGTGTGAAGTCAGTTTGCATGAACTAGTAAAATATCATTTTCTCATCCTTATTTCATAATTCCTGACCAAACTTTTATTTATTAATCACAAATTTTTCTCCCTTATATGTAGAAGATACTCTTCTACATTGGTTCTAGCAAAAGTTGCATTTTTTCTTTTTCTTTTTCTTTTTCATTTTCCCTTTTCTTTCCTTTTCTTTTTTTTTTTAATTTGAATATTCTTTTTCACAACAAAACTGTGGAAAAATGGGTATTTAGCATGAAATGACTGCACAAACGAGGAGTCACAAATTAGGAGTCAATAATAACTCATTGCATAGTTGTCTCTTTCTTTTCCTGAGACAGGAAATTATCTACGTTAGCTTTAATTTTGTTTATCTAAAAAATAATTAACCTCTTGATAGATTTGGTCTCATATCTAGAATTCTAAGTCTTTATTTTGCACAGTTTTAATTGCTACTCTGACAAAACCAAGAAAGTTTAATTATTACAGGGCAAAATTCTTGACTCTTTAGAGCTCATGACTTCAAAAACCAGCTCACTTTTCCCATTCACCATGCGGTTTCTCTGGGCAAAGAGCTGCCATGATTTCTTCAGTCCACCACACAAGTGATCCTTACTGATGATATTAAATAAATAAATAAATAAAATTTTTAATTTTTTTCATGACATGACATTTTTCCTTTGCTACTTGTGTTCTTTAGGTCTTGGGAACAAGACTTATTTATCCAATTTGTAGCTCCTTTCTGTCTATCAAATACTACTGCAGATGGGTTACTGTGCTCCCTTCTTTTAATGTGCTGAGGTTACTGTCCTCATTTTAATATGCTGCAGCATGGACTCAGTATGCCTTATCAAGAATAACAGATGTGATCTGCAGTCCCATTAAAAAGCATTACTAATATAAATCCATGTAATTAGATCTAAAAAATAAGTTAAAATAATACTTTTGTGTATTTTTGTTGCATTTTTCTTAGAGAAAATCAGGGTTTTTTTCAGAGTTACAAAATTTCCTGCATCTTCTCTAAAATTCACACTACTTTAGCACTTCAATATGTAAAGATTTATTAGGCTTCTCCTTAGTACGCATCAGACTCACTAGAAATTCACTGTCATCTTCCATCTCTGGATCAAGTTAAATTATTTTGACAGAAGAAATGTTGGTTAATTTGTTTTCAGAATCTTATATATCAAAATTTTAAAATGTCCTAGCCATTCTGATATTTATTGTTACCGTTTTTTTTTTTTATTACTTACTTATACTGAGAGGTTGCATTAGGACAAATATTAGAATCATTTTGTGCATTTGGGCATGTACACACACAAACACTCAATGTTTTATTATGATTTGCCCATCCTGCTATGAAGATCAAGACAAAAGTTTTTCTGATACTGTCAGTATATATGTTTGCAGAGCGGACAAGAACTTAGATCTCTCCCTGCCTACTTTTTCCCAGTTCTGTCCTCTGAGAGTTCTGATAGACTTCTACAAGCGCAGAAGTGAGTGACAGATTTCACAGAGATGACTCAGCATTCCCTAGGCATTTCTTCCGTTTTAAAGGAAACAACTCTTATGCTTTTTCTTCCCTTTGTAATAAAATTCGGAATAGTATTTCATTATTATTTGATGGCTTGTTGAAGAAGCTGCTTGATTTTTATTGTGACTGAAAGTAGCAGTGGGCGTACGTTGAATGAATGTAAACAGTGTGACTTTTGTAATGGGAATAAAGAATGCAAGCAAGTAAAATGAAACAAACAATGAGAACTTGCTCAGTGGCAGGATCTAGACTTCAAAAGTTGTCACTGCCATAGCGTCATGCTAATATAATATAAGAAGGCAACACTTGAAAACTACTTTTCTGATGTTTTCATCTATAAGTTAGATTTCTAAGACTTTCTCCATTGACATGTGGATTGACTCTCTTTTATTTATCAGGCAGCAGAATGAAACCTCAGCCTATCGTTTATTACAGAAGATGAAAAATAGAATCATTTCTTACAAAGCAGCCATAGTTCCCCAAACTTCTGGCTGCACATGAATATAGTTTTTTATTTAATTAATTATTTGTGACACAAAAATATTCTTGAGTGATTCTAGAAGTGTAAACTTGGTGTGGGATTAATTTGACGTAAGCTTAGATGTCTAGGTTAATGATAAATCAGTCATGCTAGACCATCCTTATGAAAGAGTGGAGAAAAACAGACTGCAAGGAAAATGGCATCTCTCCTGTCGTAGACAGCTATTTTAGCATGAAGATAGTTACCTCCTGGGTATACCATTTCTGTTGATTGGAAAGAGAACCCAAGTTGACTGGTTTAGGCTCAGATGGTTAATTTTAGATATATAGATTTTCTGAGATGAATCCTATCAAAACCTTAAAGGTCTGAGTGATTTTATACGCCAATTCAACATGTATATGCAACCGAGCTGACATTGTAATTTGAACCTTAGTTTTATCTTCCTGATTAAAGACATCTGCCTTCAGAGTACAGTCATCCTACATTGCTTTAATAACCCAGGGAAACACATACCTCCCTAAGGAGTAAATAATGTATTTTTTATGTGGACCAAGCCCTTCTTTGGAGACATTTTTCTCACTAGCAGCCACGTATAAGAGAGCTAGAACCATGAAACTTAATTTCGTTTACAATGCATGTTGAAGTTGAGGGAAATGAATCCAGGCTACATACACTGGGCCTGGGCTTCAGCCAAACATCAGGGTGAAGAGAAACCAGCTGTTTACATCCGCTCCAGAGTCCCTTCTTTACCTAGCTGTCAGCAAAGTTCCTATCAGCATTTCACTGGCAACAGTGAGGCATCTACCTTGCCTTGACACTTACTGCTCCTCTCATCTAATACACCGGGCCTACACTATGCTCTGTGAATTCATTGGAACTCCATGTGAGTTTGTGATGACGGTGTCTGCCACTCTTTTGCACACCCTCCAGAGGCCTGGAAGATTTTGGAGATGCAAAAATCATTGTTACACATCCTCTGTCTCCTGTCAAATCTTCACTCAGCAGCAGTGAGGAAGGTCGTGGTAGATGGGCCAGAGAAGATGGGTGTTGAGAGGTTGCTGCTGACAGAAGCACAGCTTGCTCTGAGCGTTGCTGCTCTTCCTTCCCCTTTCCTTCATCTCCTCCAGATGAAGGTGGCTAACTAGTAACTCCCCTTTTCTAGCAGAAAGATTCAATCCCATGCTTCCCACTTACTTCCTGTGCAGGTCTAAAGACAGCCAACTGCTGTTGCTGTCAATTGCGGGTGTTTATTTTGCTTTTTAAAAAAAGGTTTTTAAACTGATTTTAAATTTAATATACATTTTTTTTTTTAGGCCATTCCTTTGTCTTTGTAAACAAAACAAGGCATTAACTTTTCATTTGGTTTCATTTCTATCAGAACACGTTCATTTTTTGTTGTAAAAAATTTTAAAAAACCCTTTTTTCTCTATCCTATGACTGTGACGAAAATTATTCATATGGAAAACATGACAAAAGGTGACTAAAAGGGAAGGAATTGAATTGTTTACTTTTATCACATATACTTCAAACAATTGACTTGAATTTTCCTGTCAAATTTCTTCCTTTCTCCATCTCGTATAAAAAACTCCCCACACTGTGCTTACAGAAGTACTTACAAACGAAAAAGAAAATTTGCGAATATCAGTTTCTGAGTGGACAAAACATTAAAAGAAAAGCAACCTTCTTCTCTTGTAAGCATTGAATAACCATCTTTCACAAGGAACAGTTTATGACTTTCTCCATTTCTGATAGTTTCACCTTTGAATCCAGCAATGACTATAGTACTAATTTTGGGATTCACATTCAAGCTCTGGAAAATTCTAATTTTAAATTAGAAAAGCATACACGTCCTTGTAGCAATGGTAGGATATATTTCATTCATATTATACATTTATTTTGGCTATTCCGGTCAAATTATACTTACAGATAAACTAGTGACATTTTACTTCTGTGTGGGTTGGCTTGACAGAAACACAAGTGCAAGGCTTTTGTTATAAAACTTTGTAAGATGTCTTGCTTTTATCAATTATAACCAGATACTGATGCTGAGAGCAGAAGTAAAGCACTGATGAGCTTTTAATACAATTTTCAATGAAGGTTATGAATTTCAAGATTCAAATTCAGATTATGTTTTATGCAGAAATCCATTTTGGTTATCTCTGTAATAGATAAAGCAGTCAGTAAAACTAAACTATCAGAAAAAGAAACATAAAATATGCTGAGTTGGGAGGGGTCTACCAGAATCATTGAGTCCAACTCCCGGCCCTGCTCAGCACCATCCCCAAGAATCATACCAGGTACCTGTGAGTGTTGTCTAAACAATTCCTGAATTTGGACAGCTTTGGTGCTGTGACCATTTCCCTGGGGAATCTGTTGCAGTGCTCAGCCACCCTCTGGGTGAAGAACCTTTTCCTGATACCCAGCCTAAACCTCCCCCAACTCACCTTCATGCTGTTTCCTCAGGTCCTGTCACTGGTCTCGAGAACTAAGAGATCAGTGCCTGCCTCTCTGCTTCCACTTGTGAGGATGTTGAAAACCACAATGAGGTCTCCCCTCAAGTCTCCTCTTCTCCAGGCTGAACAGACCAAGGGACCTCAGCCACTCCTCAAAAACCTTCCCCTCAAGGCCCTTCACCATCGTTGCTGCCCTCCTTTGGATGCTCTCTAACAGCTTAATTTCTTTTTTATGTTATGGTGTCTAAAACTGCCCCCAGCATTCAAGGTGAGGCTGCCCCAGTGCAGGGCAGAGCGGGACAATCCCCTCCTTGCCCTGGTGATGTCGTGCCTGATGCCCCAGGACACGGCTGGCCCTCCTGGCTGTTTTGCGATGACACCAACAAGAGGATTTTTGATGGATTTTTGGATGACTCCCACCAGGCCCCATAGATTTGTAAGGATCCAGCTGGAGTCACAAGTCCCACACAAGTTCGGGGTTGGTTGGGAACTGATCATTCTCACAGTCGTGGTTCTCCATCTCAGGGCACTAAGACCCTCTTGGTCCATTATCTGTGTTGAAGACAGAGGCAAAGAATGTGTTAAATACCTCTGCTTTGTCCATGTTACCATGTCAGGTGACCATCCTCATCCTGTAGTAGGTGGATGCTATTTTTACACTGTCTTTTACCATTAAAATATTTGAAAAACTCTTTTTATTTCCCCCCACGTTTCTGGCCAACCATCTCCAATTCATCTCTGGCTGTACGAATTTTCTCCCTACAGAATAATTATGCTAAGCAATTCTGCAACATAAAATATTCTCTTAAAAATGTTTTCTGTGGATCCAGTTTTAGACCAAGGAAGATTCATTTGAAGGATATTGTAACATTAATCCAAGATGCTAAGGAAAGAGAGAAGGAAAAAAAAGAGTTAGTAAAGATATTCTTACATATTTCATCAGAGTCCAGCAGTATAACTGGAATATTGCCAAGATATGGAATTTTGCAAGCATTTGTACCACTACAGAAATATAATCCAAGTAAATAAGCATTTGCCTCCCAGGAATGTTAGGAGATGAACAATTAGCCACATTACTGCAGTTAGACCCATTGGTGCAATTCAGAGAGTCTGCACAGCCATACTCCACTAATAAACCCCTCATCTAAAGGAGAACTGCAGGAATTTCCCGTAGTTTCACTGCATGGGACTTATGAGAAAGGCTTTGATGAAGTCTGTTTGGGCAGGAAACGCTCTTTGTAAATGACTGGGTGAAAGAGCCTGAGATATCCTGAAGATTTTTAGAGGCTCTAGATTCAAAATTAAGCCAAATCATGAAGGCGATGCAGTCACAATATGTCTGGATGTATCCTGAGAGCAGATCTGCCCTTCTTCAATCCTCTTTTTTAGATCTAGAAAAATGTGTCAATCTTGCATTTCCATTCATTTAAAACATCTGATATCAGCATTTGCTTATTTTAACTTCTTTATTTCCTCTGGCCAGACAGCTGAGAAAGTGGATTCTATGTTCCTTCTCCTCCTCCCAAAAGCCAAGGAATTACTTTGAAATCTTAATCAATAGCTGAAACATGGTTCAGGAAAAAAGGAAGACCTTTGAGTAAATACAAACATATTGTCTTGAAGGGTTCTTGCCACTGATATCAGAAATAAGAAAGTAAATCTTGCTTACTACTGTCAGCCTTCAGCAGTGGAGCACTGAACTCAGTCTATTACAATGGGCAGATATGGAAGTGGCAGATCTTTGTTCTTCCGAGATAAGCAGGCAGACCTCTTCTCTGAGCAAAAAACTATCTGAATGGGCAGAGTGGTGGTGAATGGAGCCAAGTCAGTGTCACCAAACATTTTTATTTACAGGAGTTATATGACCTGGCCCTGAAGGTAAGAGTAACTTAGGTTCTTGTTAATAGATCCATTGGTGTGGACTAGAGTAAAACGACATTGAATGACCAGAGTTTACACACACAAGTGTATATATATATGGCAGGTTTATTTTAGAACAATCTAGTTGCAGTGAAAAGGAAGCACATAGTAATTTTGGTTATTATCTATAGAAATATAACAATATGAAAGTATAAAGATATCACTTAAGAAAATACATAAGGAAAAGAAAGAAAGAGAAAGGACAGGAGTAGATACTGGAAAGATATCACCCCCCATAGATCCAGCAACAAGACTTGATTGTTGCAATTTTTATGTCCCTTGGTCGAGGTGGTGGTTGAAGTCTTCATCTGTCAGGGGCAGGGAATGGGTTAAAAAACGTTCAGGTGGGAACACTCAGGTACCTCCCCTTGGGGGAAGTTTTACACTGTCTGTTGCACTTCTGTCTCTCCCCACAGAATTATTTTGAGCTGTAATTTTATTTTGTAAACAGTCACAGCAAAGAATTTTCGCTTTCACTGTTTAAATTCTGGAAGTTGCTGGTTTTTTGAGGATAGAAAATTTCAATGTACTTTGGCTGACTTATTTTAAAGATGAGTAGTTTCAATTTAAGTGTTCAGCCAGCTCAGGATTCACCATAAACACTAAACACTGAAATTCTAACTGAAACTGAAATTATAGTAGGACGCAGAAGAAAATACTTGAAATTAGTTATAAAACATAGGTGTGAACATTTTAACTCATTTCACAAATATAACATTTAATATCAAAGTGATTTCTGAGATTATATTAGATGTTCAACCCCCAAAATTTAATTTCTGGTATCTTCTAATATATAGGTCTCAGTGCAGACTCACAGAAATGTGCTAATGGGTTTTCAAGCCAACATTTGTTTTAGTACAGAAAATCTCCAAATGCCCACAGACCACATCATCTCCTTATATCCTTGGACAGAGGTAATTCTGAAGGAAAAATGCTCTATTGTAAGGTGAACATTTCCTTTGGTAGAGTGCTTGCCAGCTATTTTTAAAGTACTGAGGAAGTTGTAACATTATATCAGAATGTGATGACAGGTGAGGATATTCTGTTTGTGTTGTGCTGTATGCTGCTCCTATGTTCTGGAGAGTGCACATAAGTGCATAAAGTTATGCACGCAATAGGGGCAGAACTGATATATGTATAAGTAGAGTTTTCAGCTGTTCTCTTTGCAAAAGGTGCTTTATATCTAACTGACGGAAGTACCAACACATTCTTCCGTGACGGCCATCAAGTCACAAGATAGTCTGTAAAAAGTGGTGACTCAAATCCAACAACTTCCATAACAGATAAGAAAGCAGTCACTTCTTAATGTAGGCGGGATTTCAGTGAAGAGGTTAGGGTTTTTGTTACCTTTATGTTTTCCAAAGCTCTTGTGAGATTTAATAGTGCACCAAAACAAGAAAACAATTTTACAATCAAAAAAGTTACAAAACGCACAGCTCCACTGCTTCTGAGATTAAGGGACAGTGGAGGGATAGGTAGGGAGAAAATGCTTTGAAATTAATCCAATGTCATGTCATTGAAAACTCTGACTGAAAAAAGATTCACATTTTATTTTTCATTTTTTTTTAGACTGCAATGATTTATAAAGCTTGAAATGCCCACACATCTACTAAGCCAGGCCATTTAAAGAATCTAAATAAGCTTGCACGGTTTTAAGCTCTCTGCCTTTGAATATGAGCTTTGAAGTCATGCCAAAAACCAACTGCAGCAGAGATGCTTCAGAACTGAATTCCTGACACTGGAATTAGTGTTGGATGTGCGGCATGCCTAATGATAATCTTGACCACTGCTGTAGACAGCCATCGCACATGGTGCCTCTGAGTCAATAATTCTCCTAAGATAAGATTTGGAGCTTTTTTAGTTTTTACAGATTGGTGTTTTGGACACTGTCCATTCTGCAAAGCCAGCTTGCCTAATCACATGACATTTTTCCATAGGACCGAAAGATTTCTTGAACATTCATTTAGTTAATTCCAGTTAATAACTGGTAAAAAGTTATTGCTGGAGCATAAGAAAAAAATTAAAAGTGAAAATGCCTCACATATAGGCTACAACCACAATTAATTGGATTCTCAAAATTCTTGTGTTTCTAAATTTATTAGAGCTTCAGTGTCTTATTTGTAGAAAAGCTTAATATTTATATTGATAAAAACTATTCACTTCATAAAAGAAATTAACTATCATGCCACTTCATCTATGTAGAAGCACACAGTCAACATGCCATAATTTTTTGTTCTCTGTGCTGCAGTGAAGAGCACATGCTTCTGCTACTGAAAGATTTGGGAGTAACATAGTATGTCAGAGGTAAAAAGAAAACCATACACAAGTAAATTGAGCTTTTTTCTAAAACACATTCATGTGTCACTGTCTTTCT
The DNA here is from genome assembly GCA_013397775.1 of Eulacestoma nigropectus. Lineage (NCBI taxonomy): Eukaryota > Metazoa > Chordata > Aves > Passeriformes > Eulacestoma > Eulacestoma nigropectus. Next base: position 12,578 of record VZTE01003864.1, on the reverse strand, counting down.
AATGAAAGTCTCCTATCCTGCACTCAGAAAGGTAAACAACAGCATTTTTGTTGAATTTAGTGGGGCAGAATCAAGCTGGTCTAGTTCCCCAGGAAAAAAAATACTTCTTTCACTCAAACATTAGTCACTATGAAAGAACAGATAATTTACTTGAAATATGGAACTCTCAAAATGCATTCTTCATCCTGGCTAGATGATTTCATTTAACTTTTATGACATGATTAGTCATCCTATCGTGATGCAGCACAATGTAACTGAGCACATCAGGCATTTTAGATAAGAGTTGCCTTGCAGATAGAGATGTTGGCAATGGTTTCAAAGCACACTCTGTCTTGAATGTGGGCATAGATTACACAAAGAAGAAAAATATCAGAAAATGGTATATGTATTCTAGGCATTTTGAACCCTATATGTGAATTTTCCTGTAACTCGAATGATATTCCAGCCCTACATTTAGAAAGTATAGAGAAGGAAAAAACCACAATTTAAACATTTAATCTGTCACCAAAACTCATTTTTCAAAAATCTTTGGCCGTTATATTTATAAATGTTCATATTTCTATGAACTTGTTTATTGGACTTTATTTACCACTGATTTATACCTTGTGAGTTTACTACTGCTTGCATGAAGAATGGAAAATATGGTATGTGCAATTAAAAAATTTTGCAAAAAAAATAAATTATGTAGAATTCTATATTTTAGCCACAAAAAATCCCACAAAACTCAAAACATAAATTTCACTTTTAGAGGAGAAAGCTAGACATATACATAAGAAATTACTTGATACTCAGAAGCCAGGCTATTTTCTGTTCCTTCCACATAACCATAACAACCACTGTCTAAATTTGACTTCGATTTTCTGAAGCAAACCCAGAAGTGCTGTGTTACTACATCTTAGGATGTGTGATGGATGAAAAATATGTTGAGAATTATTAAGATTCTCCTTGAATAATTACTCTCACATTTTTTGAATAACCATGGGACATTTGTGAAATTATTATTTTTATAACTGCCCTCTCTAAAATATTTTGGTTTTATTTTGTTTTAATGTTCTAAAATTTGCTGACAGAATATTTTGCATGATTTAATTAAAACATTTAATTTTCTACTACTCACACTTTCGTAAATTAATTTTTATAGAGAATGCTAGACACATTAGAACACTAGGCAAAAACCTCAAAACTTGAAAATAAACAAAACTAAATATTTTTATGTATGATACTCAATATATTAAATATCTCCTCCATTTTTCTAAATCAGTGCCATTTGTATCATGGATTACATCATTATTATCATGTGCATCTATGTTTCCAACTGTAAAATAGTCTGAAATCCATAAAAAAAGCATGTTTTCAATAATTTCCTGGAAAAAAAACCCAAACAACCAGAACCTATAGAAAAATAATGGTTATGAAATGCACATACACTTTCTGTTTATAAAAGACACCAAAATTTTAAGTCTTAAATGAATCAGCTATACCATTTGTTCTGGGTTTAGTCCATTTCATAGTCTTTATGGTACATTGTAGAAAAATATTTAAGTGTCTTAAGTAAGAATTTTTCTGTTTTCATCTCAAGGAAGAAAGGAAGCGGGATTACATTTACAGAATCACAGAATGGCTTGGGTTAGCAGGGAACTTAAAGATCCTCTGTTGCTCCAACCACCCCGCCATGGGCAGAAAAACCTTCCACTAGACCAGATTGTTCAAAGTCACATCCAGACTGGCCTTGAACAGCTCCAGGGATGGGGCATCCGCAGCTTCTCTGGGCAACCTGTTCCAGCGCCTCAGCATCCTCACAGTAAAGAATTTCTTCCCAACATCTAACCTAAACCTGCCCTCTTTCAGTTTGAAGCCATTCCCTCTTGTCCTGTCCCTACATACCCCTGTGAACAGTCTCTCTCCATCTTTCCTGTAGGGTTCCCTTCAGGTACTGAAATGTTGCGATTTGGTTGCCTTGAAGCCCCCTCTTCTTCAGGCTAAAAAATCCAAATTTTCTCAGCTTTTCCTCATAGGAGAGTTGCTCCATCTCTCTAATAATCTTGGTGTCCCTCCTCTGGACTCACCCCAACATGTTGATACCCTACATTGTGCTGGGGATCCCAGAGCTGGACACAGCAATCCAGGTAGGGTCAGAAGTGGTGCGGAGAGGCAGAACCCCCTCCCTAGCCCTGCTGACCACGCTGCTTTGGATGCAGCCCACGATACAATTGCCTTTCTGGGCTGCAAGTGCCCACTTCTGGGTTACATCCAGCATCTCCTCCACCAACACCCCAAAATCCTTCTCAGTAGGGCTGCTCTTGATCTGTTCATCCCCAGCCTGTGTTGATACCAAGGGTTGTTCCAACCCAGGTGCAGCACCATGCACTTGGTTTTGTTAAACCTCATGAGATTCACATGGGTCCACTCCTTGACCTTGTTCAGGTCCCTCTGGATGGCATCCTGTCCTTCAGGTGTCTCAACCACACCACTTGGCTTGGTGTCATCTATAATTACAAAGAGGATTTTTTTTCTATAATTATAAATCTTGCCCTTCATGTTTATACTGTAACAGGCATTCTAAGGATGATCTTGGTTTAGTTTTAAATTGTTTTGTATTCTTCCTTGACATGGCTTTCTACCTGCATGAGCAAATTAATATTTTCAAACAATATATTGTTTCATGGAGTCTTAGCAGTGTTTTAATTACTATGATGACCAAAGGATACAAGTTGAACAAATGAAAGGAAAGAGACTGTTCATGTGTTAAAAGTATGTTTTGAACTGGTATGTCACTGATGGAGTAATGAGAAGTAAATATAATTCTAGAAACACATGAATTGTATGTAACTGAGAAAGTAAGTAGTCTCTTCTTAAGCAAATGAAGATTTCCTCTTCACTCTCATTCTGCTGTAGTTTTTCTTTTAGCTATTAGATTGGAGTATAGAGAGAAGTTTTAACCCTAGGAAAAAAAATGTATATAAAGAAAACAGTTCTCATGGAATTTTGGTAATATAAAAATTGAAAATAAAGATAATTTTCTTTTTTTTAATGCTAATTCTTTGGAAGTTTAACAACATTCGCCTCAGAACAACTAGCTGTGTGCTGAAAATCCTGTTTCTGTTGAAGTCATAACTCACACTGACTTCACAGTGATCAAGAGATCACGATTGGTTTATACCAGTGTGAGATGAAAATCAGGTTTCAAGATATTGTCTGAAACTTGACAAACCAAAACCAAACAGCTTCACTCAGGTCTAGCTACAAACAGATGTGTTCATTCTTCTGAGTCTTACATGGAAATGCCAAATGTCAGCTGCTTTGTACGCTGCCATTTGGACAGGCTAGCACACAGGGTGTCAGAACTTCAATTTCAGAGTGGAACAAATGCATTGAGAAAACAACCAGCTCCTTTCTTCATGAGGAAAGTACAATGAATTCATGCAATCTTTCTACGTGCACCCTAGATAAAACGACAGTCAAATTAAAAGCTACCATAGATAAGAAATGAGCATCCACTACCTCTACTTGTGTAAAATGACTCTGTAAAACTCAACATCTTTCTTTTGCTGGGGATTTAACACCATGAAATAGGTGGAGAAATAACTTTTTCATTGACTGTGGAAAAAGAGCAATGCTTTATTTGTGTTCAAATTTCCTTGACATGACAAGACAAATTTTCCATCAGAACACAATCATTTTTCATTGAAATTTGGAACTGAATTTTTTACTAAATATTAGTGTGTATGTTAAATTGTGAGTAAACACATATGTATGTGCATGCATATATATATATATACACACACATATATATACTCTGAAAAATGCAAGGAAAGTTTGTTGAGAAAGCAAATATTTGAAAGGAAGCTATTTCTTAAGACTTGTTTGGTTTATTTTGTAAAATCTTGGGACAGATTATTTTTCTTCCATGCATTATTTCAACATCAGTTTGTACAGTGGCATTTGTTTTTCTTTCATTCTAATTCTGTAGAGACCATTATTTCAGCATTCTAGCTTTAAAGCTTGAAATATTTGCCTTTCTGGGGCCACAACTTTGCATTTCTCAAAAATCCACCCAAACTCAAACAAAAACCTAATGTTACAACCTAGTTTTCTCAGATTACTACTTGAGGTATAGAAATTATTTTTATTTTCATAGTAGGATGACGCCCTGCTTTCTATACAATGCAGCAATACGAATATAACTCAATGATTTATCTGAGAAAAGAACTTCAGGAATTTTTAAAAGGGTAAAAGTAAATGCATAGTATATGTAAATGTAAATAAAACCTCTTTATTTTGTCCAATGGGGCTATAATTTTTTCCATGATCTGTAGTATTTTTTGAAGTGGAAATTACTGTAAAAATGCTAAATATATATTTGGTCAATAGTTAAGGTGCTGTGTCAGAAAGAAGATGTGTATGTCTATAAAAGCATGGATCTCAAATTAGATTTCAACAACAAAATAAATACTCACAAAAAATCTTCCAAATTACTTTAATGATTTTGGGGCGTGTTTTTATTTCTTTTAATGATAACACAGCAATAGAAGCAAAATGGAGAATAAGTGTCCATGTTTTCGCCCTTCAAACTTTCAGCTAGATAAGTTGAATCGCTTTCCTTTTAATACTTTCCACAGGTTTTGAAATGGCTGAAAGTAAATCAGACAGCAAGTATTAACATTTACCTTCCCAGAGGTACAGTCCTATGAGAAGTTTTGTTTGGGACTCAAGAGCTAAGCATACTAGAATTTACTTCCATCCCTGCATTATTAGTAAAAGCCATAGATGTGCAGACAGACAAAAGATTTCTATCACAGCCAACAAAAAGTAGCTAATCAGCTTTCAGGTTTTGAGCTAAATTCCTTAAGATGTTGTAGCTCTAGAAAGGATTGTTGTTTTTCAGGTTTATTAAGTATGTTTAAAACTAGAAAAAAAGAGAAATATATATTTATCATAGACTGTAAAATCTGGAGCACTTTTCAGTTGTCTTTTAAAGTGCTTGTTTAACTGGTTTTTTGTTGTTGTTGCAAATGGAGATTTCTCTCTTGAAAACAGCTGCTGTGTTTTTTGTAGAGTCTGGTAAGCATCAATGCTCCAAATGAGCCTGAGTCTCAGGAGGAGGAAGCAGGGAATCAGAAAGAGCATTGTTCCTCTTTTGTCATTATTCTGTTAGCAGCCTTGAGTTAATGTATGCCTGCTTCTCAGGCAAACAAAAAGCTCGACAACTTGTCCTCCTTTGAAATGATATTACACCACTGGCTCAATTTTGTAAAATCAGTCTGCTCAGCTGTGAAAACAGACACAGTTTTTCTGTTGTGTGATATATGCAATGAGTTATCATCATACGCCCAGTACTTGGATGATGGGATTTTAAATGTCAGGAAATAAATGAAAATATCAACAATTTGGCAATAGGAAGATTTCTGTTTAATGTGAACCTGACTTTCTGAGAGTCTTTTTGTGAGTTTCTCCCTGAAACCTAGTCAGTGAAGATTAATTTTAAATCAAAAAATACAGTAGGCGGGAGTTGGCCTGTGTGTGGTGAATTTCCTTGAGGAAGAACCAGAAAATTGTGAGTGTCTTGTTATGAGTACTATGAGAGGGATTCTTGAGGCAAGATTAAATTGGTTTCATACTTTAACTTGTACGAGTACCAGATAATATGAAATTTCAGAGTATTTTAAATTTGTGAGATAGTTATCAATATTTAACGAAATATTTTTAAAAATTTTGTTATTGAAATGTTGTCCTGTTTTCTCCCCTTAACATTCACACATACATAAACTCGTGTTCATTAACTCCTAAAAAAACCAAAGTTTTATTTTTAAGATGTTTCAAGAACAGAGAATACTCTGTTCTTCTCTTTCATAATTAAATTGCTCTTATCCCAGAGTTTCTGCTGAAATTCAATTCCTCCTCATTTGCATTACCATCTTCTGATGCCCTAACTTAAGACAGCATGTCTGTGAAAAGAATTTTTTTAATATAAAAATATACATGTAGATAATACTCCAGTTTTTTATGTGAAATCTGAGAAAAGTTAGGACAATCATGAGAGATTTCTGGGTTTTATGATATCATTTGTAGGGAAAAGAGTAAAGAAAAGGCATTGAAGACATTTATGAATGAGTATGTAAGGAAGGTTTCAGAGAAAATAAAGGTGAGTGTAGTTTAGGTGAGCTAGAGACATGAAGTGAGGTGAAGGACAATGCAAGGCCTTGCACATGGAAAGGACTTCCCCTATAGAAAGAACTTTGCTTCTGCTTGTTTCCACTACAGCCAATGCAAAAAGTTAAAAATATCTCTCACCTTCACTGGAAATAGTGAAAGGGCTACGAACACCTTTCCTTTCACAGGAAATGAAAAAAAATGACACTGCTGACTTCCATTCACCTAGTAAGTTAGTTATTTGCCTCAGTGGTTTTTGTGGGTATAGCAATCTGAATCCTCATTTTATGTGTATTTGCACACGTACATGTGTATCTATGAATAAATGCATTCAAATATACACATACCAGGCAGGAGTACAAGCCAGCAGTGCTGAAAACGAACGCAAACCAGACGTTCCTACGTTAATTGTTTATTCTGAGATTGAAGCAAATCTGTTGCAATATTCCCTTCAGCTATCAGCACTCTCGCTCCATTGTAATATAGAGCAGTGAAGGTCAGTGTTGATAGATTCTTAGTGTGTTTTGAAAAAGATTAATGCTTAGCAATGAACTCCATATGAAAGGTTCCCTTTCAAACAATATCTTAGGATCACTGATTCAGCATAAAAGATGAGCTTCTATCATAAAGGTCACAGTTAACACTGTACTTGGCTGCCAGATCCCTGCTTTAATATAAGCTGAATTAAATCCTATTTTTTTCCCCATAAAACAAATTTAAGACTAACCACCACTGAAGCAAGAAGCCTTTTCATCTGTTACTTAAGACACTGACAGGCATTAAATTCATGGAGGGGTCCTTCACATCGACCACTCAACTGATAAGGAATTGCTTTATTTTTCAGTCAAGTATTTTTAAAAAAAGTGTGATGTGGCTAGTATTCAAAAAGGACAAAGTGTTTGACTCTGGGGTAATGGGGGGCACCTCTCTCCATACGGAGCAAAGAGGACTAAGCTCTCTCCTGGAGTTAGGCTCTGCAGGCAGTTAAAACTGGAGAAGGAATGGCTCTTCTCAAACAAAGCTTTCGTTCAAGAACTTTCTTCTGTTTTACAAAGGACTGAAGTCCAAATCCCTCTGCTGACAAGCTAGGGTTGAGTCCCAGTGTGAGTTTCTCATTCCCTAATTAGATATTTGAAAGTAAGACATTCAAATCTGGACTAATCTACCTAGTTTCCCTTTGTAGTTAGTGGTAAGAGGATGGGGCTTCTGCTGATTATCCCAGACAGCTATTCTGGGAGGTATCTCTGGATGTGTCTATTTCCCTATGGATTATACAGTCAGCCTAGGTTGAGTACTTCAGTCTTATAAATGAAGTTGTTATTTGCCAGAGGTAGGACAGATGAATCCCTCTCCAAATCTCTGACTTTAATTATAAAATATCCTAATAGAGTTGGTCTTGGTTAAACCTGTTTCACTTTGATTTAAAAAAAAAAAAAAAAAAAAAAAAAAAAAAAAAAAAAAAAAAACACATTTGGAAACAAACAACAACAAAAAAAGGGCAAAGGAAAAATTTCCTTACCAATTGGTTAAGTCATAGAAAGCTGGAGCGACAGCTCAATACAAATATATAAGAGCCTAGCATGCTGAAGGCTGCAGGTGCCCACAAATCAAATCCAGGAAAGAAGGATGATGGTTTAACCATTATAATTAGTAGTAAAAGGTACTTTTTTCTCTAACTATGCACAGATAGAGTAGGCCCTAGAGGTATGCATGATAACAAAATTCCTAAATTTTTTTCCAGGTCTGATGACGTTGGGATTTGAGTCAGACATCAGCTGTCACTGCATTGTCAAAAACGTTCTGTCAGTGTTCAGGTCAGCAATTAAAGTGTTTCATCCTTGAGATATTTATGTTGCCAGGAGAATTAGGAGTTACAGATATTATGTTGTGCTTTTGCAAATCTAGCATTGAAGGGGGAGTGTGTGATAAAACAGATGTACACCAAGAGCTTCAAGGACCACCTTGACTTGTGGCACTTCAGCAAGGCTCTATTGCACAGAAACTGCAATCATAGGTTTAGCTCAATCATAATAACTTGAATAATAACTTTTTTCCTTAGTCTTTCATGTTCAATATGCAGCACTTTCCCAAAGGGTGAAAATGCTGTACCATTTCTTAACAAAAACATAAAGAAGGATTTCTAACAGTCACTAAACAAACGTTTTGTTCTTCTCCAGCTTTTACACTGCAGTCAGTACTGTGAGGTCTATGGATCCACAAGCACTAAGGGTCTAGTCACAGCTTTTCAAACAGACTTGCTTGGTAGTTGATGGAGAGAAGGGCTCCTGCGGAGAGTGCTTCATCTCCAGACAGGTGCCTAAGTTAGTTGGATGTGTAAGCCTCTGGAAAGGGTTATCTCTTTTCACTAGATCGCAGAAGCAGTTCAGAGGATGAGCTGAGCTTACATGGCTAGGCATTCCTGTGGCTTAAGTGTAGATGACGTGAATCCCACTCAGCCTGTCCAGCATTCTTGCAGTCTCTCTGCAAAGACAGCTGTTCACATTGACCCTACTTTTTCTTGATGTTGCTTGGGAAGATGCTTTGGTTGTTGTTGGGAGGAAGATTGGGAATACGATTCAGTAGTTTGAATATGAAACAGTAGTCTCTTGGTTTGTGTTTAGGGTTTTTTTTCCCCTATAAAATGTAAGAACTGCTTCGATAACTTTTTTTTCCCTCCATTTGCTATGTTTTTCCACAGGAATAACGTTGATTTATTGGCAGTAGATAAATGCTCAATTGTATTTTCTACCAGCATTCTTGGTTAACTGGAGAAGTTCCAGCTGACTGGCAATTAGCAAACATAGCACCCAAAGAAGGGTTGGAAGGATGATCCAGGCAACTACAGACCTGTCAGTCTATCCTCTGTTTCTGAAAAAGGTTATGGGAGAACTCATCCTGAGTGCCATTACACAGCACATACAGGACACCCAGGGGATCAGCTCCAGCCAATGAATTTACAAGAGGTAGGTCCTGCTTGATCAACCAGATCTCCTTCTGTGACAAAGTGATCCACTTAATAGATGAGGGAAAGGCCATGGATGTTGTGTAACTAGATTTCAGAAAAGCATTTGACACTGTGTTCCACAGCATCTTCTTAGAAAAACTGGCTGCTCACAGCTTGGATGAGTGGATTCCTTGACAATAAATAGGGTGGGAGTGTTGATCTACTTGAGGAGAGAAAGGCTCTCCAGTGGGATGTGGACAGACTTGAGCAATGGGTCAAGGACAACTACATGAGATTAAATAAGCTGAAATACCAGGTCATGCACTTGGGTTACAGCAATCCCAGGCAGTGATACAGGCTGGGGCAAGAGTGGCTTGGCAGCTGTTTGGCAGAAAGGGACTTGGGAATGCTGGCTGATAGCCAGCCTAACATGAGCTGGCATCTTGTCCAGGTAACCAAGAAGGCCAGTGGCATCTTGGCCTGCATAAAGTTTAGTGTAGTCAGCAGGGAAGTGATCATCCTGCTGTAGTCAGCATTGGTGAGGCTGCATTTCGAGTACTGTGTTCAGTTCTGGGCCCCTCACTTTAAAAATGACAATAAAGTGGTGGAAGGTGTCCAGAGAAGAACAACAAGGCTCATGAAAGGGATAGAGAATGTGTTTTATGAGAAACAGCTGAAGGAGCTGGGTTTGTTTAGTCTCGAGAAGAGAAGGCTCAAGGGGAACTTCATCACTCTATACAACTGAACTCTATACAAACCACCTGAAAGGTGGTTGTGCGGGTGCCAGTCTCTTCTGCTGTGCCTGCAGTGACAAGACTAGAGGGAATGGCCTTAAGCTGAGACAGGGGAGATTCAGATTAGCTATTAGAAATTTTTTTTGTACTTTTAGGGTATTCAGACATTGGAATGTGCTGCCCTGGGAGGTGGTGGAGTCACCATCCCTATATGTGTTTTAGAGGCATCTGGATCTGGCGCTGGGTGATGTGGATTGGTGGTTTAAGGGTTACAGTGGCAGTGCCAGGTGTACAGTTGGATTGGATATTCTTGAGAATCTCTTCCAACACTGATGATTCTATGATTCTAGTGTTAAATATGCTAAATTTCTCATCTTTCACCATGTATTTCCTCAGCTGCAGACAGGCTGCATCTAGACTACAGAAAGCTTGACTGTTTCCACATTTCTATTAAGCTGAAAAGCAGGTTTAAGTTGAAAAGTTATTTAAGTTGAAAAAGCATTTCTAAAAGTAGAAAATGCTCTGAAGCAATCACCTTCCTAGAGAATCCATAAAAAATCCAAGAGGCAAATACCAAGTTAACAAATTCATAATAAAAATGGGTCTAAACACAGACTTTGAATGTGCATGTCCACAATAATGAGGTCTGGAAAAAAATGAAATTATGAATCTATGTTTAAATGGCTTTTCCACTTACTGTTACAGAAAACATAAATTATACACTTTGTAACCATCTGTAATGTCAGTAACAGCAGCTGCTCCCAATTTACCGTACAGTGCTATTGTACATATTATTTGCTCTGGAAATTGCTTTCAGTTTCTAGAACTACATTTGATGGTTTGATTTTAATTTTTTAAATGCATTCCACTAATTTACAAAGCTATGGCTAGTTAGTAGGAATGACTCTATACTAACTGTGTTTTTGTAGTAGTTATTTCCTTTTTGCCATCTTCTATAAATGTTTATTTGATATGTTAAATACATGAGATAGGTGTTTGAGTATGTATATATGTGTAAGTTTACATGCTGGCATAGGTTGACACAGTCTGCTTTCCAGATATTTGTGGAAACTGTTTGCTAATCACTTCTGTTAGTCTGACTTCACATCGTTTAGCTATCTTATCCTCTTATGATAATTTCCTAACTGTGGAAAAGACAGCGCTTAAAAGAATAAAAAATACTAAAGAGAGCAGATGTAAAACCCGTTTAAAGGATAGCACTTCAGGAAAAGTTGAGGAAGAAGGAAGAGATAAATACACTGCAAAAAAAATTTGCAGTGTTTTCGATTGTAAACTTCCTCAAAGTTCAATAACACAGAATTTTTAGGTTTCTTTTAGGTATCAGTCATGGTCTCACGTAGTACTTCATGGAGACTTCATAATCCAGGCTAGTATGGAGGTTAGAAGTATGTTTTGCCCTGATTCCTGGCTGTCACAAACACGGAAAGCAAGCTTGTATTAAGGAAAAGATCAGACAGTTTTTACTGGAATGGTACATTACTCATAGCTAGTGATGGATAATAAAAGAGAATCTTGACTTGGAAATTTAATCAATTGACTCCATTTTTGATCAAGGACTACAGCATTACACTCTTGTTGTTTGACATAAAAATAATTGATGGACTGAATAAGTACTTGGTTTTTTTTCCTGAAACATATCAAGAATGTTCATCAGAAACATATTTTGTACAGTGTCAGCCTTACACCTTTGTGGCTCTGTGGATTGTAGCTGCTCCAGGCTATTAAATATCAACCTTCACATTCTTTCATTTTGCAGTCAGCAAGAAATGTTTTGCAAAAAGATTTTGTAATAGATGAGAGAGCCTCAAAAGGTCTCTTTCACTAAACTTTTAGAAAGTTCATTATTTAAATCATTGGAACATACTCTTTCATTTAATAATGTCTTCTTTTCCACTGTACTTTCATTAGGTAACTTCTGTAAATTTGATAACCTATTTTCTTACACAATGTTCTTATGCCTCATTTTTCTGTATTTTGTCCCTGCTCTTTTTTCCTTTATTTCCCATATTTACTATCAGGGTTTTTGGGGGTTTTTTTGGTTGTTTCGTTGGTTTTGTTTGTTTGTTTGCTTTGGTTTTTAAATTATTATTATTTTTCCCTTTTTCTCACATTTCAAGATTAAGTTTTACATTCTAGTGGTTGGTGGATTTGGTGCTTGAGCACAGTTACAGAGGATTACTTGGAAGTTATTTATCATCTAACTAATACAACTGCTCATAAATTATCTCCCAGAACTTCATCGAAACTAAGTGCTTGGTGAGTCAATACTTGAAATCACCATTGTCAGAAGTCTCTGAGAGTGTTATTTGTCTATTTATTTATTTCCTTTCCAATTCACCAAAGCTTACTGAGTTAAAAAAGAAAGCTCCACTGACTTTCAGTTCTGTTGGAAAGTTGGTTTCGCTGGCTTGGAAGTGTTCTTTTTTGTCTCCAAGGTTTCCAAGATGATACATTTCACAAAGGATAAAGTTATTACAGAAATAATTAACTAAAGTAGAAATAAGTGTTATTTATTGCTCTTAAAACAAAATAGAAAAATAAGAACAGCAATTTGGAGAAAAAAAACCCCACAAAAATAATGAACAAACAAGGTATTAATCTTGTCCTGAAAGTAGCTGGCATTTGGACTTCCTTTTGCCTTTCTCAGAATTTAGTAATTTAAACTATTGGTTTCCAGGAGAAAACAAGTTGTTTCTGTCCTTCCTGCATATCCCCTCTGTTTCATGTAT
>VZTE01003863.1:0-15944 GCA_013397775.1 Eulacestoma nigropectus | reverse complement strand
CTTGGCAGAAACCCAGAGCTGGCTGCCAGCTGGGAACTCCATCTCCTGCAGCACCTGAAGGACTTTTGAGAAAGGACACACAGGAAAGCTGTTTACTCACTGGGGTGGATGGACAGCCGTGTCCCTGAGCCAAAGGTCAGCTTGCCGTAGTCATAATCACACAGCATTTCCTGCCTTTACAAAAAGCCCAGCAAGCCCCTGCAGAGCAGCACCTCTCTGCCAGCCTTTGTCCAGCCATGGCCACGCTCGGACGGGCAGCAGAAGGGAGACAGTGCCTGACACTGGATCCTGTGCCTCACAGGGATGCAGTGGCACAGGACAGCCTTGCCACAGGCAGCTGGCACCTTTGGGAGCTGGAGTGTGGCCACTTTCTGCATCCCAGTCACACAGAGAGCAAGGAGGCTTGGTTTGGACACTCCCTGAAAGCAAAGTCCATCCCTGGCTATGGACACACAGAGATGACCAAACCCCCAGCCAGGCTGCTGCTCTCAGCCACCCAAAGAATGACCTCAAACAGAGCAGAAAGTGCAGGAGCAGCATTGGACTTACGTGGCCAAACTGTGAGTCTCGTTCCAGAGCCGAAGGCAGGTTTATAACCACCCAATCCGGTGTACACACAGCATTTCCTCTCCTAACAAAAACCTTCCCCACCACCTGGCACCAGTGGTCACCCACAGCCCAGCTGGACAGTGCTGAATGTCACGAGGATTCAGCCACAGCCTGAAGTGAAGAACTCCCATGGTCTGCCTGTGGGATCAAGAGCACTGCTGGACCTGTGGATGCAAACCCAGTTTGGGAGCGCTGCTGTTTCTGCCCAAAGCCATCGCCTGTCTTGGGGAAGAGAAGGTGGCATGTAACCCCATAGCTGAAGGACCAGCAGCCCATGAAGGGTATCCTGGAAATCCCGCTGGGCATGGGGCAGTTTTGATTTAAAAAGAAAGCGAGTGCACTTATCAGCTGAAACTTGAATCCATGTCCCTTTGCCAGTGTGAGCTTGTGCCACAGCTCACACAGCAGTTCTCAGCTCAGCCAGAACACAAGCTTATCCACATGCTGAGAGAGAAAAGCAACTCCTGCTGGCATGGCCATGGCACAAAATGCCCTGAGCAAATGTGGTCAGGACCCCACACTGCATATCTGAAAGGAAGGACATAGAGCACTGACAGGGTAATTGAGGACATACCTCGGTAGACTCTCTTCAGCTCATATCACTAGTATGACTTTTTGTATCTTTCTTCTTTATATATACAATATTGAGCAAAAAATGGTTTAAACCTTACTTGGTTTTACTGTTAGCTGCACTCCGCTTCCAAAGGTGAGTTTGTTTCCATAGCTATTCACACAGTGTTTGCTTTCATAACAAAAACCCTTTTTTTCCTCCAGTACCTAATTAGGTCCTACTTGACATTCTTTTTAACTTGGTCTGCCCAAGTAAACTCCTTGGCCACTTTAACTTACATTTCCTGTAAGGATTTTCCCTAGTTTATGGTCTCATTAGTTTGGACAGATGTGGCCATTGACTGAAAGTTTTCTCCTTCATTCACGCAAAGAAATTTCACAGCAAAATTCCTCCTTCAGCATTAGATCAGCATCAAAAGCAGAGATCTCCTCCTGGACCTTCCTGCATGGCTTCAAAACACATTTCTTGATTCCCCAAATAAAAATGCTCTGCCTGTTCCAACCTCTTTCCATGACAGCCCAGCTTTTTTTTGTTGTCAAGGAGTGCAAACCTGGGTGGAAACCTCTCTGTAGCCAGAAGCAGGAGCAACAGAGCAAAGGCTAAGACAGTTTTCCCAGCAAAGAAGGAACTGCAGCTTCTGGGATTTAATGAGGACCTTGCCTGGGTTCTGGACAATGGAAATAAAAGGACAGTGAGAGGTCTGCAGGTCTGGGAGATTTCTGGGAACAGGCAGTAAAGAAAACGACTCACAAATGTCACAGCTCTCAATGACACACACAGCACAGGAAAATCCAGCCCCCCAAGTAGGTATTTAGCTTTATAATGATTTTTTTTTTTCCTCTGATGCAAGGTCAACCTATGACCTTCAATTGCTCTCAGAAGGAAAGAACAGTGGAATTTTAAGGGCTGTTTCAATGCTTTCCTGGAAAGAGGAATTAGGCTTTCCTAACCTTAACTCCCTTCAGGTTTTCTACCTACCTGGTTTCACTATCAGTTTTGTCCCACTTCCAAAGGTCACTTTCCAGGCAGATGCTGAATTCACACAGTGACACACTCACTAACAAAAACCACACACAACTTTGGGTCCACACAAATATATGTGTTTTTCAAAAGAGATCAAGGGCGAAAACAGATGTCACCCTTGTCACATACATTTGAGTCTAAATTGGGATGTTTTGCCAGCTGCATACCTCTGATCTTTCCAGAAAGAAACAATTCTGAATGCGGTAGAAACCCAAACCCTTTTAGCATAATGTAGTTGAAGTTCTTGGATAGTTTTTAAGTCGGGCAATTTTTGTAATGTTTAGGAGAGAGGAGAATCTGAGGCTTGCACTTATAATGTGAAAAAACTACTTGTTTTCAGATGTACCTGATTTCAGAATTAGTTTTGTGCCTCTCCCAAAGATGAGTTTCCAGGAAGACTCAGTTATCCCACAGTAATCAACCTTTATACAAAAATGGCAAAGGAGAGAAGCCTCAGCCTTTAACAGCCAGAACACACTGACATTTCAAAAGGGGATGAAATTTCCACCACTTTTTAAAACAACTAACAGAGCTGTTTCTAAAACCTCTCATGGTCTAAAGGAGTCAGGCAGATCAGCCAGCTAATCAGTCTCAGAAGCTAAGCAAGGGACCAGACTCAGAACAGAAAGAAGCAAAGAAAAATTAAACAGACAGAAACTTCCAGAGAAAACCATTTTAAGCTCCTAATTTTTCTTGTTTGTTTAGTTGAGAATGAACCCAGTAAGGGATCCAAACCCAAGTGCCAGAAACCAGCTCTGTCTAACCTTCTGAGTAAACAAAGGCTATTCGTGTATGCTAATCACAAATACATTCCCCCGAAGGGTTCCTCTAACTGAGGTGCTCCACAGCACAAATACATTCACTGATTTTCAGCACAGGAGCAGTTTCTGAGCTGTTTCACTCACAGCAACATGGCAAAGCAGTTAGAAGCTAGCTGTTCAGAATGTGCTCTCCTCCCCCATGCCATCTTTCCTTCATGTTAAAAAGAAGCTTTTCCCTCTGTATTTTAAGGAAGATCTAACAGAAAACCTAAAAGATTCAGTCTGTCCTTGGTGAGGAGATACCTACTGGGCTTTACCAGCAGCCTGGTTCCGCTTCCAAAGGTCAGTCTGTTTGCATTTCCTGAATACACACAGTCAAACACTCCCTTACAAAAACCTCCACACTCTTCTCACATTTCAGCTTCCAGGGCAGGAGACTCAATTTGTCATCAAAATAAAACTGCATGCACAAAATGCCTGTCAGAGATCCTCATAAAATGAACCTGGGTTGTCTCTATTCTGTCTCCTCGCAAGTTATTTTTCAATAGAGGTCACAAAAGATGAAGTGCCCTGAGCATGGGAGGCTTTGGCACAGCCAGGAATCAACTAAGGCCCTCCCTACAGAAATCATAGAATTGACATCTATTTTCAAAGCTGTGCTTTGGAAAGACAGACATTCCCAGGAGCACTGCACTCCCCAGTCCTGAGCAGTTTTGCAGGGGAAGATGTGACTGGGGGCAATATCTGGCAAGGACACCCAGCCCAGTTGTTTCATAAGCAGAACTTCTACAAGCTCTTCTATATCTGTTAATACATATTAAATCACTTTTTTATAGGACAGAGACCTGCCAGTTCTCTGAAGAGCCATCTTCTCCTTGCTCATGTAATTCCACACTTGGGGAAACCTTGTGGTGCTCTTCAAAAGGGATAAATGCGAAAAGCACAAGGAAAATCCATTCTTTTACACTGTCTGCAGTATCTCCTTCTACCAAGGAATACCATGAAAGTCAAGCAACTTGAGAAATGAGATAGCTCTGTAGTTTGGTGAAAGATTTGTCATCTCTCTGGCACTCCATGCTGAATTACATGGTTTCCATTTTGCTGGGAATTTACTGTAATTCCTGGAAGGACTCCTCTCATAACAGCTACTCTCCCTGAACTCTCAGACCTTACAAAAAACCCCCTGACTTCTTCTTGCTGCTCTGTTTCCACTGAATGTTCCAGCCACACTCTGATTTCAGCCCTAGAAGCAGCAGATACGGAAGGAGATTCCTCTCCCGGGGTAATTACATTCTACCAATTCCAAGCATCTGATTCTCCACTACTTCTCAAAATACTCTTGTTCAGATCATGCACTTACTTGGTTTAACACTGAGCCTCGTTCCTTTGCCAAACTGCAACTTTCCATAGCTGTTTCCTGAATCCACACATCATTTAGTTCCTTTGCAAAAACCCTCCCTGTTCTGCAAATGCACAAAAACCAGGAAAACTCCTGCTCTGTGAAGATTTCTGCACAGGAGTGAACTCAGATAATCCCATCCCAGACTTACTGAACCTGGCAAAGAAAATCTAGGCATATATTTGGCATCTCAGTGAAATGTTTCCATTCTGTAAGCTACCTGGACAGGAAAATGCTTCCATCCTAACCGCAAGCCTCCATTCCTTGTTCCTCACTAAGAATTCAGACAATATCTGCTCACTGAAATATAAAGAAGAGAAAAAGAACTTGCCCTTGCAGTCAGGTAATTAACCATCCTCCTAATGAGTTTCTCTGATGGATATGCCCATTTCAGCTATTCCTTGCATGTCCTCTGTGGTTCCACACATATTTAAGTGGATGATTTGCTTATGGGAGGTTTTCAGAAAAGCAATAATGAAGATGTGCTGAATGCAACCCCACGCAGTTCTCCTTCCTGCACCCATTTAGGGCACACATCACTCACTGCATCCTGAATAAGATCCGGATCAAACCAAGCCTGTAGCTGAATTAACCTACACATGGTTAACCTACACTTGGGTGAGCCTTGGCTTTCCTCCTGTCATTTTCTACATACCACTTTTCATTACCAGCATTCCCCCCTCCTCCAGTATTTCCTGACATTTGGAAAAGAGGAATGCTTATCACAGAATTCAGCAAAACCACAGTTTCTCACCCATGAATCAAAGGTAAAATCTGATAGAAACACCATTTTGATCATAAATCAGGTATGGGGACTCACTAAGATTATTTAGCCTGAGCTCTACATAACACAGGCGGGAAAACCAAGTGTCAGACTGCTGCAGTATTTGAGATTGTCACAACTGAAGAAGAATTACACTCCGTGGATCTGCATGATGGACCAATAATTTGAGCTGAGTACATCTGGCAGAGTAGGAAGGCAAACAGGTAAAAAAAGCTGCTTCCTTAACCAGACTACACTTACTTGTCACAACTATCTGTGTCCCCTGTCCAAATATCTGCTTTCTTCCTCCTACAGTTGCACTGCCTGAGAGTTCTCTACAAAAATAATCTCTGAAGTTTGAACTTTATAATTTCTCCGCTAAAAGCATGCTGGTGAGTCACAGGACTTGCCTATAAAGAAAAAGTTGTGCCTTTCACAGTTCAAAGTGGGAAAAACCCCAGAACCAATCAGTCAGATCAACATAAATATTTTATGGGAAATGCTGTCTGGACTGCTTTTCTTCCTTTATTCCTCAGGTATTTTATTGAAACTTTGACTGCAAATCAGAGATTTTCCTATGAAGGAAGGTTTGTTCTGATTTCTTTCTACAAAGTGAAAAGAAAGTTCATTTTACTTAACTGATTTCTGTTTCTCAGGTACATTTGCCTCACAAGTGCCCATTTTATCCCAGATATTCAAAAGGCAGTGAAGTCATTTAACCTGGTAGAACGAGATGACTTTTAAGTAGTTCGAATATCTAAGCCTCAGAGGGAGGTCCATTAGACTTCCAGCTACTTCTTGATTGTTGAACTTGCCCAAACAATGCAGCAGTTTTGAACTAGAACTGCCGAAACCTGTAAATGGGTAGGAAATGAGTAGCTACTTGTGTCGTAGTCCCTGAAAAAGTCTCTGCACTTTGTCAGATATTAGCTTGGACATGAAAACCTGGTGCTGGCGACTTGAATACAAACTCGTTTATAAAAGCACCTCATTGAAACTACAAGGGCAGGACAGAATTTAACAGACCCTCGCAGTTATCCTGTCTGTTTATACTGCTGCGAGGCTCTAGGAGGAATCTGAATTCACCATTCCAGCTGAGTTTCTGGGAGAAGGTCTCTAGGACCAGAGCATGAGAACATTTCTGGATCCAGCTCTGCTGAGTACTCAGGAGTTGCACAGAACGGGCTCTCACTGGGTCTGGGATGTGCCAAAACACTATTTTTGAGTGAAAACAAATGCTGAAACACTGCTTTTCCTGGAAGACTTACTTGGAAGCACAAAGAGACGAGTTCCTCCACCAAGAGTGAGCTTCCTGTCAGCACCAGACACACGGTGACAAGGCACTTTATAGAAACCACTGCAGGATGAGTTGAACAGATTCCCAATCGCTGCTGAATGACAGAGTTAACTCCTCTCCCAAACCTGTGGGAGCCCGTGTGAAGCAAAATGTTTTGCTGTGCTGGTGATGGTATCCACAGAAATTTACTTCTGTTGCTTAAGGTCTTGCTAAACTAAATCTTATCATAAATGGCAGTATTTAATACTTGTCTCTCCACATCACTATATATTTTGGGTCTGTAAAAGCAAACAAGGTTTCTATTTCACTTTTTCCCCCCATTTAAAGTATTTCAGATGAAGCCTGAGTATAAAAAGACAGTATTTAGTATTGCAACATTTCTCTGCAACCATTATTGTGTCAACATATCGATTATAAAACAGCAAAAAATATTTGTCTGAATCATTCCATGCCACTGCCCTTGTAACACAGTACATTTGAGAAGGGTTAAGAAGGGTTAAGAGAAAGGTTAAGAAAAATCAATAATGAAAAGGTTTTCAGTCTTATGGATGCTCACCAGAGCAGAGACAAGATTTCCTAAACCTTCAAACAAATTAAATACTTAGAAAAAAAAGAACATGGAAGTATAATTATTAAATTATCCCTCTTCACTTACTTGGTTTTACAATCATTCTTGTTCCTTGTCCAAAAGTTAATTTCCCTAAGTTTCCTGTATTCACACAGCCAGAAAGTGCTTTGCAAAAACCATTCAAAGAAATATATTTGCCTTTTAAACTCCTCCTTTCCTAGAAAAGAAGACAACTAAACAAAATTGGGAGTAATAAATGATAATACCCATAGTTTATTATGGAATGGGACTCATGGCTTAACTAAAGGCATCCCCATCAACCTGTTACACCTAATTGTATGTATCCCTTCCTTTTCTTTCTCCTTTAAACAGGAAACTGATTTTTTTCCCCAAGGAGTAATTATCACCCCATCTTAACTGTATATCTACTTTCAGCCATTAAAACAATTACAAGGCAATCCTTCACTAGGAAAAAAACCCCACCCATCAACAGATTTCAGTGATCAGGGTCAGGTAAGGACATGTGTAAATTCTTCCCAGCCTTTGCTATCTCAGTGATTTTAAAGCCTACGTTAGAAATAAATTAAACATCAAATTTCTAGGAATATTGAAATGTAAGTGTTCACATAGCATCCCCCACTTCAATTCTGGAAACTTCCTAAGAAAGTTCCCCAAATCATCAGTTAAACTCCATGGGGAACCATTTTTGCCCAGATCTACCTGCATGCAATCCTCAGAAGCACAGGCACTTGCTTCCTAAAGCCTTTCATGATTCTTTCTGGCTTTACTTTTATGTGCATTCCTCATTCACATTTAAGCTCTTGATTTTCACCTCCGGAGTTACACCTCGGCAGACCTTTACAAAATCCTGGCCATGGAAACTTCTGATCCATGACAGGCTTTCTCTCTACTTATTAAAAAAGGAATAATTATTAAATGCTTTTTTCAATTTCTAGAGGTAAAACTTGTAAAAACCTTAATTTGAAAAGAATCTGACACTCTGAACCACATATTCAGGGAAATGAGGTATCTTGAGAGACCAGAAACCTGCCCTACACATGTGAGCTGCCTAAACTTACTCCAGTCCTAGTGTCCCTTATAACCAACAGGAAAACGTGGACATTTTTCAAGTACAGTTCTCATCTTGGGGATATTAACTCTGAATGAAACACCTCAAAAAGCACTGAAGAAGATGGAAGCAAAATTCCCTTGTGCTGGCAGATTTGACCTTGAATGTTTTGCATGAAAGGGAGTAAACCGGACTCACAAGTCCGACAATTTCAAGATGAATATTCACTTATTCTGTACCTGAAAGGTGACACATCCACTAACTCTTGGTAGTTGGAAGGATGGTCACTTAGGGAAAAAATTATCTTTACAGCCCTGAATCACAGATACATAACATGGTTTGGGTTGAAATGGACCTTAAAGGTCATCTCACTCCAACCCCTCTGCCATGGACAGGGGTCACTCACTAGATCAGGTTGCTCAGGGTCCCTCCAACTTGGCCTTGAACACTTCCAGGGATGGGCCAAAGCTCATCTCAGTATTATAAAGCTCAAGTTTTGATCATTTATTTCTGGCACTTACTTGGATAAACAGAGAGTTTTGTCCCTTTTCCAAAAGTCAGCTTGGTGTAGCTACCTCCGGAGTTTCACTGTGACAAAGAGCTTTACCAAAACTGCTGGCAGTAGCTTTTGAGTAAAAAGAGATT
This sequence comes from Eulacestoma nigropectus, assembly GCA_013397775.1. NCBI lineage: Eukaryota > Metazoa > Chordata > Aves > Passeriformes > Eulacestoma > Eulacestoma nigropectus. The sequence continues at coordinate 7,239 of VZTE01003863.1, read as the reverse complement.
TTTAACTTTGATGTGTGTTCATAGATCTCTCAGGGTGTTTCTTCTCAAGCTTCCTAGGTCAAAGCTGAGCAACCTGATCTAGAGAAGGTGACCTGGTCTAGAGAACGGGGTTGGAATGAGGTGATCTTTAAGGTCCCTTCCAACCCAAACTATTCTATGATTAAAATGCTTGAAAAAATTCTCATCACAAATCTGTACAGTGAACCCCAGAGCTGTGGGATCCTATCTCATCAGCCCAGCTCACATCTACCATGGAGGAGATTGTGGTCCATCCTCCTGTGATAGCAGCAACTGTAGAAAGCAGAATAATTAACTGTGAGCATGAAGATGAACAAGGAAAAGCAAGACAGGAGTGAAATTTTCCTACAGCACGTTGTTCATCCACCTCAGTTAGTGCTTATGTTATCCCAGCTTACACCAGCCTGCAACATCAGGCATCTCACATCAAAACTGTCTAAACTCCTCATCCAAGAGTCCCCCATCCCCTGAACAGCACCAAAATGATGATGAAGCTTTAAGGATTTATTCCTCTCTAAGATATGAATTTGCCTTTGTTCTCACATTTCCAGTTTTGGGGAAAAAAACCCCAAACCCAAACAATGAAACAACAGCTAAACCCCAAAACCAAACCAAACTAAACAACAACAAAACCACAAACACTTCTATAATCTTCCTGTATAACTAAAATTATAGACAGACAATCTACAGAGAAGCTCAGTCCCACTTTCTGCCTCTATTTTCATTCCAACAGATGCACAGAGATTTCTAGAAACTGGCATTGCAGCCCCCAAATTCCGTATTTTCTTTTTCTGGCCTGCACAAGACCAGCTACACATCAGTAACTCTGATAACTTACATGCAACAGAAGAGTGGAATACACTCAGACAATTATTTTTCCTTCACATTGGTTTTTTTCCCTATTCAGCATCCATTATACTCACTTGGATTTACCTTCAGAGGAGTCCTTGTTCCAAAGCTGAGTTCATTGCCATTTCCAACATTCCCAGTGCTATGGAGGTTATCACAAGACCACCTCAAAATGCCACTCTGAACTCTGATTTAAAAACCTGTTGAAGCTACCAAGTTCCAGGAACCTTTTACTGCTGCTTCGTAGCTATTCTGGAACGATCAGGTGCTTTACTGCTCTTCAGAATTCCTTGGATTTATTATTAAGCTCTTCGTTGACCAAAAATTATTTTCTCAAAACTGGTGTATCACAACTGTAAGAAACTTCACAAACACCTAAGAAACTTTACAAAAACCTGAACTTGAAACTTGCTGAGTTCTTACAACTAAAACATGGAGAATCACTTGTTTCAGCGTGGTGTAAAATGCCCTGTTCTTTAAGGCACTTCTGAGTATTAATTCCAATATCTCCATGTAGAGCAGCTGTTTGAGAAAACCACATGCTTCTGCTCCAACCACTTTCTTTCTCAGAATTCTCCATTAGACTTTCACTATAAAGCTACAAAAGCACCTGTTTTTCACCTGGCAGGGCTGTAGGGGCTGCTCTAGTGCTGCTGAGAGATAAACCATGAACCTGTGCTAAAAGCAGTGTAAATTGGTCACTTTGGCTTCAGGGACACTGGACTATTGCTGACGATTTACTGAGGACAAGAACCAATTTGCACCTGTCTGGACAGTTTAGCTGTAAACCAAGAGATTTTATGGGGATGTTTTCCCCATTTGGACTTGGTCTGTGTATTCCTCATATTAGAGGAGAAATAACCTTTTAGACAAAAAAACCTAAACCCAAAACAGGGTAAAACAAGCTCGGAAGTTCTTATGCTGAGTGGTTTTTAGTGTGAGATATAATTCCTTGAAAAAAGTAAGCTGGTATTTGCCACACATGTTTGCAGTACTATGGAAAGGTTTGTAAAAAAAATGAGTTAAAAAAGAAGCAAAGCAAAGCAGACTGATGCATGTCATTCATTTTTCATCTCATGCACTGCTTCTAGATTTTTTCCAAATTGCTGATGTACAGAAAAAAGAAGCATCAAAGGATTTTAATCCAATTTTTCCTTTCTCACATGTAATTTTAAACCCTCCCACACAGGACAAACCATTCTACATGGTGTCTCTGTCTCTGAACAGGCTGTAGCTTCCCAACTGTTTCTCATGTAACACTGGACTGGCAACCACAACCAGTTTGCCCAGTCAGAAACAGGCCTGAATTTGCAGAATGACATCGTACTGAAAACATGATTTAGTAGCAAGGATCTCAGTTGATACTGGCCTTCAAAAGCTAAATGAACTTTAATTAAAATAAAATGTAAATAATTAAAGAAAAAAGACATTTAAAAATAATAAAAACTTGAAGTAATATAAAAATAAAGTAATTATAATTAAATTAAATTGGCCATCTCTGTGTATTAAGTTCATTTAAATGCACAGGGAATAATACGATATAATCTGCTCATATCCATCCATTTGCAGTGATTTTTTCCACTTTTTCTTAGCTGCATTTTTTGTTCTGAATGGCATCTCTGAGGAGATGCCTCATTGCTATATTAGACTAAAGCTTTGAAAGCAATTGCTGTAAGCAGAATTTTACTGATTATCTTCCTTTTACTTTCTCTGCTGTAGTTGGCAGGGAAGCGATTTGTGCTTCTGTCACTTTCTTCACATTTTGGAATTGTAAATGGGAGTAAGGCCCTTGGAAATCCACATGCTGTTCCCCACGTTCCTCCAGCCAAAGAGGAGCAGCTCACCTGAAACCGCTGTCAGCTGAACTCCAGACACAAACTGGAGCTTCTCAATGAACAAGCCCACAGCAGCTCAGCCCTTTACAAAAACACCACCTCCGTCCTCTCCTGAAATTTAAGATGCTTCCATGGCCCATTATGATTTTTAACTATTCCTTATCACATAGAAGTATTGATAATGTTTATTTTAAAGTGATTTGATAATTATATGCAGGGATTAAATACTCAAAGGCATGAAAGAGCCATTAAAATATCAGCACCTCTAAAACCAGTCACACCTTTCTCCATATGGTAACTATGCTAACAGACATGATCGTGATGAAATCAATAATTCTCTACTGGTCTCTAAAATAACTGAATACGTGCAGATTTTCCTTAGAGCAAAAAGAAAATTTATTCAAAACTTGCACTTCTCCCAGGAATGCAATCTCTCTTTCTGTGCCTCACTCCATACAGAAGAAAAACATTCTGAATGGATAGTTAGGATCAGATGAAAAAAATCTGGGCATCCCTTCCAGAATAGCTTAGTCCATCACTTCCACTCCAGTCAAGCAGTCTCAAGTACATTTACTTGCAGCAAACAAGAAAAAGGAAAAAATTAGAACCAGCAGCTGATGGTATCTTCTTCTTGGCTGGCAAGAACAGCCAGGATTTTGTCTTTACTCAGGGTTATCGTGGCTAAACTGAAGTGTTTGTGGTTCCTGCACAGCAGTAACTCCCAGTGTCAGTGCAACACCACTTCATAAAATAATCCCTTCTTACCATGGCCAGGTGAGTTTTTCTCTGTAGCTCAGCCACAGCAGAACTGGTCTTTGGAATTTCCTGAGTGCCATTCCCAAAATTACTGTACAGGATAGCGAGGAAGGAAGGAAGTAAAGGAGGGGAGGGAGGAATGATTATTGTTCAAATTAGAAATTAAGTTATGGGAAACCTTTGTGCCTGCCCATACAGAAATTATTTCTATACAAATTCATTACCTTTCCGAGCTCATTGTACTGTATGTGCAATCCCTACCAATATTTTCAACTAAAAGCTGGCTGAGATGAGGGAGGAACAACTGCTGAAAAGCAGCAGATCACATCACTGAACAGTTTTAAACATCTCACCCAGACTTCCAAACACACGAACTTGTTCAACAGATGGAAACTCTCCCACTGATATTACTAGAACATATATAATTGGAAAACTTTCTGTATTTCTATAAAATAGATAGAAAAATTTTTATTAATTCAAATTAATTTAAAAACAAGAACAGGCCAATTCTGTGTATTTAAATCATTCCATCCTCTTCCAAGTCCCTGCCACACTTCTGTACAGAACAAGACTTAAGGTATTTAATTCCTCTCTCCTATTTCACGGAGTGAATTACCCACCAGAGGATAAGGCATTTTCCCAGAGTCCCACAGCATATGACCATGTCTAAGGCTGTCCTTTGAGACCCACCCTCCCCTTGCTGCCCGCTCCATCGGACCCCTTACAGCTGTTCGAAGCATGCCCTCGCTACGGTGATGCCTAAAGGAGACGACTCCAAAGCACAGCCCCCTGAATTCCCAGCTGGATTAATTAAAGAAGTATTATATCCACGGGTTTGTGCCATGCAAACAGACTCACCTGTTGGCAGAAAGAGCCAGGTCCACAGGCAAAACCTGATGTGAGAAACCCCGGTGAGAAACCCCTCCGCAGACACCTCACGGTTCCAAGGACTGGAGCTGCTGAGGGCACCTCAGCTGCAGCCTTCCTGCAGGAAACAACCTCCTCACAGTATCCTTATCCCGGGGCACCGGGCACTCTGGCACTTGCACTCGCTCATTTTCTTATCAGCCTCTTCATTGCCTGCAGCCAGAAAGCTTGGGCTGCATTCCTCACTGGTTCAGACTTGCTGCTTGCTTAGCCAGACACCTTTGGAAGACCTGACTTAGGCATAACCGCTTCTTGGGGCACAAACGAACCTCTTAATCCCATCAAGACATCTTTCCTCCAGCCCAGGAAATTTTGACCACCTCGAAATTATTCAAGTTTCTTGAATAATTTAGAGTTTAAAACTCCTTTAGACACACTGAGGAATTTCAAAAGCAGTGCTGCAAGCGCTTCCCAAATTCTACTCCATTTCTCCTGTTACAAATGACTTCCAGCTGCAACCCTGCAGTTTGTACCTTTAGTTTGTACCTTCAAATGAAACTTCTCTGAATCTCACTTCAGTTTTTCAGCTCTTTCAGCTTCCTGGCCCTGGACTTTCTAAAGCCTCTGTATCACTTAGCAAGAGTTTCCAACTGCACCTGCTGGCACAGCCAGAATGCAAACGAAGAGCAACAAAGTTTAATTTGTGGCATGTGCAGACACAACACTTCTTGTGGGGTTTTTGGTGGGTTTTTTGGTTGGCTGGTTTTATGGGGTTTTTTTCTCCTGTTTGAGTTATTTGCTGGATTTCATGAAGTTGAAAATGTGAGAACAATAAACACTTCGGCCAGAAGGTAGCAGGAGAGAGCAGAGAAAGAAATTCAGTTTACATCAATTGCTTTAATTTTATCAGCAACTTTTTAGTATTTGAGGGAAACAGAACACGCAGGTCAGAATACACCCAGCAGATGCAGGAATATGATTATTACATTGTATTTTTAATGCTGTATAAGACAGCAGAAGGATTCAAGGGTACAAAAAGCTATTTATTGCCCATTGTCATGGAGTTTGTTACTGTTTAAGTTAAAACCAAGAAAAGAATACATTTATCCTCTTACCAAAAGGTTTATGTGACCAGAGAATGAAACAGTCTGTTTTACCCTCTCAACTATAAAGTTTAAATTGAAAATAATATTATGATGAAATCTGATTTAAAATAAAAGAAACCAAGGAATTTTCTTAACCTCATCCCATGTATTTTAATTATTTCTAACAAATTAAAACTCATAGAAGTTTTGAGGTTTGCTTTGAGTATCCTTTTAAATATGTCCACCCTTTAAATATGTCCTTTTAAATGTCCACCCTTCTTCCCAAACACAAGCCTTGCACTCTGGGATGCAGCAGCTGCAGTGATGGGCTCAGGCAGAGCTCCGACGCTCAGCCCGGCCTTCCAGCAGGAAGAAAGGAGCAGCATCAGCCACATCCCATCCAGACCCATCTGAACTGCAACTGGCAGCAACCTTCCCTGTGCCCCTTTGGCAGGAAAGTACTGTGTAAACCCCAGGTCAGGTTGCTGTGCTGTGTCCAGAGGCAGACAAGGGCCTGAGGGTGAGGAATTCTGGCCCTAGAACACTGTGGGGCACCACAAGGGAAAAACCCCGAGGATTTCTGCAAGGGCAAGGCTGAGGCTTTGATATGGGCAAGCTCAGGGGCTGAGCTGCAAAGGGGTCAGGTAATGCAGAGACGTTGATATTGTCCTGAACTTCTCTTTCTGTCACATTCTTGCTGGCTCTGTGAAAGCCAATCCACTGAAGGGATGAGACTGGGAGTCCTGCCTGGTGCTGCCAGAGCCTTTCTGGCTATGAAGCTTTACCATCCTCTGTGTCTTGGGCACAGAAACATTTCAGATATTGAACCTTGCTTGGGTCATTCCCATAAATTTCTGCAGAAGCAAGAAAGGTGCAGACTGGAAGCATAAACACTGCTCTCCCTGCATGTAAATAAAAACAGGAGAGGAAGTGCAAAATATTCTCTGTGCTATTCAGACTTCCTTGGTCTTCCTGATGCTTTCCCATGTAATGTCTTGGAAAGACATTTATTCTTTCAGGATGCTTTTAATGTTCTCTGCCACAGGAGAGAGCTCTCTCCTTTTTGACTTGCTCAGCAGGACAGATGTTGGATACCACACTCTACGTGTGAGACCAACCAAGGGGGAGGAAAAATAAATATGATGTGCAGGAGGTGAAAATTTTCCTAAAATTACTTTAGAAGTTTTATTGAAGTTCACATTGTGGGTGGTCTTGTCACTGAAACTGCAGGAAAAACAAAAACTCTCCAACAGCATTTTTTAGTGTTAGAGAACAAAGGCATGACTTTATTCTGGCCAGGATGTTCTTCTGGCCAGGATGTGCCACAGAAATCATTTCATCCACACATTGTGGGGGTTGTGCAGAGAAAATCCTTCCATCACACAAGGTTTTGACTAGATTTTTCATATACTTATACAGTCAAAACCCAGAGNACAGTCAAAACCCAGAGAAATTCGTTGGTTTAATGTTCATTGGTCCCAAGTTACAGTTTTTAGTATTTGGTTTCCTATTGGTTATTGATCCCTTCATCTTCGATGTTAATTAGGTTCTCATTCTTTGTTCCCTTATCTTCCCCTATTGATCTTCTCCCAGACCAGGTGTCTCTGACCATGGCAGGGGTGATGTTTGGAGCTGATGTTTATTAATGGTCATTTATATCTTGTGCATCCTCTGGCAGCTCCCTGTCTGTTGAGATGTTAAGCTCATCAGGCCTCCCCTGGTGAATCAGTCTCCTGAAAAGAAACTTCAATTCCCTTCCTCCAGGGCAAAGGCAAACAAAACCCCTGACTAAAGTGGTATAAAACCTTTTAAACTTGGTATCATTTCCA
>VZTE01003862.1:0-11431 GCA_013397775.1 Eulacestoma nigropectus | reverse complement strand
TTGTGCGTATCACCAATTCTCAGAACAAAAATAATGTTGATATGGACTCAGAGGAAGCTGTAGAGGCTGCCCAGGGCTTGTTGCACTCCATGAAGCCTTTGCCTTATTTCTCTGGGTTGTTGATGCAGACTCAGAAGAAGCTGTAGCGAGTGCACAGAGCTTGTCGCACTCCATAAACCCCTTGACTTCTTCCTCTGAGTTACTGATAGGGACTCAGAAGTTATCGATCAGTTAAAAACGAAGATGTGAGTGAGGTGAACTCACACCTTTACAACCAAGCCATGTAATGGGTGAGGCAATCACCTGCAGAGACCAGCAAGTCCATGTACCTGTGCCCAGGAGTGGGGTGCCGCCTCCCAAAATTGCGAACAGCGCAGGATTTCTCCCAGACCAAAGCTGCCAGCAACCAGGACTCTGGCTGCCCTTGGAGTGCTGGATGCCACCTCCAAACTGACATCAAGAAACTGGGGGATGTAGGGAAAGAAATCAAAGGGATCTTGTAATTGAGAGAACAAAGAGCATTTAGTTAGAAAGAAAAGACTATTCAGTCGGGGCAGGAGAGATGCAACCAAGTTTTAAAAATGTAACAAGTAGCAGGTGCACACTAGTTTGTAGCAAGAACTATTACATAAGCATTTTTCTATGAGAGAAAAGTCTGATGTTGCTCTTTAGAGAATTGATCATGAGTATTTTTGGTTAGCAAGCTTATTAACAATTACACTGTTGGCTATCCAGGCTCACGCTATTCTAACCTGATGGCAAAAATTTTATAAAAGCTATGTACACTTTTAATAAACGTCTCTGGTTATACCACAACTGGGGACCGTGTTTCTTTCATGCGCGTGCAAATGGCTCCCTGCACAGGGACTAACAATCTCCTAGGCAATCCTGGACCTGCAGCGTATCCCGACTGTACCAATGGTGAGCTTCAAGGATCGCCGAGGACATCCTTTTAATCACTGGCTAAGAAACAGGTTAGCTTGCAATGCGGTTGGGCAATCCCCTCATAACATGGGCAAGAGTATACCTAAATTAGAAGCTTTTCATAAAGACTGCTTAGTACGTATAGCAAAAGAGCAAAATCATGAAATTCAGGAGAAGAAACTAATACAACTCCTTATATGGTTGAAAACTTTTTGTCCCTGGTACCCCTCGATGGCTCCTATGACCTTGATCACTGGAAGCGAGTGAGGGATGCTTTAAAAGCACGTCAAACAGAGACGCCTGAGATTAACTCACATGAATTTTTAACATGAAAAATGATATATTCTGCATGACAAGCTTTTCACGATTCGGAAGACATAGTACTCCCAGCTGTAAATTCTCCTGCAGTCGCTTCCCCCGCACTCACAGCACCGCTTTCTCGTTCCAATTTGCTTGCTTTGCATGTGGAGGAGGGGACCCACGAGGAGGAAAAAGAAGGCGAACTTGTAGAAAAAGTCTGTGATTCGTATTCTAAAATAGCGCCGCAACAGCTAAAAATTATGGCTGCAGCACCATCTACTGACGCAAAGGTGCTAAAGCAGCCCGTCGTGACTGATGGTGAATTTTCGCTGCTCCCTGAGCCAAGAGACTTTTTAGATACATGGAGAAAAACAGCTTTGCTTCAAGGGGATGTTGAATTCCTCCATGCTTTGCCTGTGATCTATCAAGGCAATCAGCCTCATCATGAGCAACTTTCTTAGGAAATGGTTAAAGAATTAAGAAAATCTATGAAAGAGAATGGTTTGCAATCTTCCTATACATTGAGACTCATAGAAGCTATCGCAGAAAGCTATGTTATGTTACCTGCTGACTGGAAAGCTTTATTTAAATCAAATATGACAGCAGCACAATATTCTATATGGTGGTGATGTCTACATAACTTAGGTAAAAGTTATAAGGTGCTTACATAGCTTAGGTTGAAAGATATCTATGTAACCTACTATCAATATAACCTAAATAATGGCTTTTATCAATATAACCTGAAGCGTAGCTTTCTATACTTATGTAGTGTGAATCATAACTTCTATACCTATGTAACTTGATACTTATATAACCTGAATCATAAGTTTTGATACCTGATAATTATATAACCTGAATCATAACTTTTGATACCTATATAACTTGATATGAATAACTTTTTATACAATGTAATGGCTAGTGTATAGTTAACCAGCTGCTTAAATGCTAAATAGACAAAAAGAAAGAGAAAAAAACTCACTAGGTGTATAGCTTCAGAGATAAGTGTAGTACTAATGAGAAATTGGCAAGTGCAAAGACAATTAGCCACAAAACCAAGAATTTAGGCCGGTTAAGACCAGCTGGACCAAGGAGCACTCTAACTACACGTGCCCCAAAGACAAAGTTGAAGAGTTCAAGTGTGAAGAAGACTTTAAAAGCCTTCATCAAAGACCCCTGAAGACCCCCAAATTGGGGAAGTGCAAGCGCAGTATGAAGAACTATCTAATAACCGTGAGATCATACTATGTAAATTAGTTCCGGCACGTATGCGATGACGTTGTAATAACATAGCAACATTATGCAAAATTTACTGTATAAATGTACCACAGCACTTTGACAAAGGTGGGTGAGTTAGGAGGAAAAATCCCCCTCACCACCAGCGCTGCAATAAACAAATACCTGCTCTATAGACATCGGTATATGGGGATTTATTTCCAGCCTATCTTTCCGGCATCAGTGGACAGAGTATGATGCCTTTTGTGAAAATCAAGCACGGGCTAGCATAAACATTGCTAATGCTGTGATAACAAGGGATCATGTGGCAGGGACTGGAGCTCAGACAACGATGAGAGAACAGTTAGGAATGCCCCAAGAAGCTTTTAACCAAGCAAGGGAGCTGGCCGTAAGAGCTCTGAAGAGTGCCAGACGTTAATAAAACTGAACCTGGCTTCTCTGCTATAAGGCAGGGACCTCAAGAGCCCTACATTACTTTTTTCGATCATCTGCTAACAGCTGTGACAAGGCAAATTGATTTACCAGCTGCAGCAGAAGTTTTACTGAAACCCTTATCTTACGAAAATGCTAATCCTGACTGTCGTAAGGCACTTGATCAAGTTAGAAACAAACCTGATGTTTCCTTAAATGACTTTATCAAAGCTTGTGCACATGTTGGTATGAAACAGTACAAAGCAGATTTACTAGCAACTGCCTTAGCTCAACAGCTACAGGTTGCTAAGGCAACAGTCATATGTTTTGACTGTGGAGAGGAAAGTCATATGAGAAAGCAATGCTCAAAGAATAAACAAGGGAAGAAAAAACCTAGTAAACCGTGCCCCAGATGCCAGAAAGGTTACCATTGGAGCAATGAATGTCATTCTAAATATGACAAAGAGGGTAAACCTCTGCCACAGTAGGGAAACCCAAACAGGGGCTCAGGATCCCGTGCCCTGCAACAAAACAGGATCCAGCCACAGCAAACCCACACAGCTCAAGCTCAAGGTACATCAGGGGGACCCCAGGCAGTGCTGGGATGGATTGGACAGTTTCCATCACAACAATAAATGACACATCGGTTCATCTAATCCCTACAGATTTAAATGGACCCCTTCCTTTTAAATGTCATGCATTGTTCCTCGGGAGATCACCATCATCTAAAAGTGGACTTTTTATTTTACCAGGAATCATCGACTCTAATGCTAGGGGTGAAATAAAAAATCATGGCTTGGACTCCTAATCCACCTTGTACTATTCCAGCAGGATCACGCATTGCTCAACTAATACCACTCCCTATATTACTGGACATGCAATCGATACCATCTGTCAGTGCTGACAGAGGCACTGGAGGTTTTGGGAGCAAAGGCACTCCTAACATTTACTGGTCTAAGTACAGCACCCCTTTCTAACTTGTGTTATAGATGGCAAGTCTTTTACAGGATTGATAGATACCGGAGCCGACATAACCATCACCAGTGAACGTGAATGGCCACCTACCTGGTCCTTGACAGCTCCATCAGCGATCGTTGCAGGCATCGGAGGTCAGCAGATGCCACAGCAGTCAGCTAAAGAACTCACGGTATATGGGCCAGAAGGGAAACAAGCACGTCTCAAACCATTTGTACTTTCTACTGCATGCACACTGTGGGGAAGATGTTATAAACAGGAATAAAGGGTTGGCTTTCGTATCCAAATGTTAATGAGTTTGTTAGTTAACAGTTATAAGGATAATAAGTTAATTCGAATGTTAATAAGCTTGTTAGTTAAGTTACGAAGTTGATGAGTTAATTCATATGTTAATGAATGAGTTAATTAAGTTATTCAGTTAGCTGTAATGTAAGGTTGATGTTATATGTCGGTCATTGTTGTATCCACATGTTGGGCATTGTTGTATTCATGTGTTGGGATGAAGCACAGAAGTTCTATAGTAGTTAGGTATCCCTGTTTGTCATGCCAGAGACCGGGATTCGATTCCCCGATAGGGGGACAGAAGTCTCTGGATTCTGCCACAGGGGAGGGGTGTGGGTGTCAATCACAATTACCATGTGGGGAGAAAGTGGTAGATCCCATGGGACCATCCCAAACAGATCAGAAGACCCCTGGATGAACGAGCCAACCAGAACTGCACTGGGTGGTGGGGACAAGGGAGGAGCTACCGGGTATAGAAAGTGACTCCCCAGCCCTGTCAGGGTGCCTGTAGCCATACCCGACCTGTGGCTGAGCACCCAGCACTGCTCCTTTGCCTTGTAGCTCGGCAGAGCACCACTTTTTGGTCTCTGATCGTCATTTGTTTCTTTTATTAATAAATGTTCTTGTTTTAAATTTTCAATTGGCTACATATTAGTCACAGAAGAGATCTGTTATCACAGTGGGGACTGACGTTGACAACAAATTTTTAAAAGGGGTCACTGATGTGCAGCAGAGGCTTAAACTCACATGGAACACTAATATCCCTCTGTGGGTGGATCAGCGGCCCCTCAGAGGGGAACGGCTGCAACAAGCACAAAAGCTGCTCAAAGAACAATTACATCTGGGAAATGTAGTTCCTTCTACAAGCCCATGAAACACCTCAGTATCTGTGATTCCAAAAAAGACTGGCAAATGAAAACTCTTACAAGATCTGAGAGCCATCACTGCACTAATAGCCCCGATGGGTGCTCAGCAACCCGGAATTCCTAATCCAGCAATGATTCCTGAAACATGGGAATTGTTAATCATTGACTTAAAAGATTGTTTTGTCACAATTGCATTACACCCTGATGATGCACCTCGTTTTGCTTTTTCATTACCATCTTTGAGCAACAGTGAACTCATGCAGTGAACTCATGGGTTGTGTTACCACAAGGAATGAAAAACAGCCCAACAATATGCCAATTTGTGGTAGCAAGTGCTTTACAACCGGTGCGGCAACAATTTTCAAAGGTTTTGTTGTATCATTACATGGATGATATACTGCTAGCACCAGATGATCCTGTTGTACTGCAAGACTGTTTTGTTTTTTTGCGCCTTTCTCTTGACAAATTTGGTCTTTGTACTGCAGCAGACAAGGTTCAAACTGTCCCACCAGGGAAATACCTAGGGTTTCTATTGTTTGAACAGAAGATTGTTCCTCAGCCCATTGTGCTGAAGACCTCTATTAAAACACTAAATGATTTGCAAAAATTATTAGGAACTATTAATTGGCTCAGACCTACCCTTGGTATCTCCACAGAGGAACTGTTACCCTTGTTTAATTTACTTAAGGGAGACATATTTCAACTTACTATCAGATTCTTTGTATGTAGTAGGTATTTTAAATCGTATAGAACATTCCTTTTTAAAGCAAGTACACAACAAGGATTTCTTTATGCTGTTATCTACTCTGTATGATTATGTTCGATGCCGATCTCACTGTCTTTATGTTATGCATACCAGGTCTCGTACATGTTTGCCTGGACCTCTGGTGGAAGGCAATGCAGTTGCTGACACTCTGAAGATGATGGCAACAGTTCCGAATCAAATTACACAAGCAAAGTTGTCACACACTTTTTATCACCAGAATGCAAAAGCTTTGAGTAAACAGTTTGATCTTACCCTTTCTCAAGCCAGACAAATGGTTCGTTCTTGCTCTGATTGTGCTTGTTTAACACCCTTACCTACTACAGTAGGTACAAACCCAAGAGGTTTGGGTGTCAGTGAAGTCTGGCAGATGGATGTTACACACATTTCCTCTTTTGGCACTTTAAAATATGTGCATGTATCAGTTGACACATATTCCAAATTTTTTGTTGCCTCCTCTCATAAAGGAGAAAAGACAAGAGATGTCCTTAAACACATGTTGTGAGCTATTGCTATCTTAGGTGTCCCAAAAGTAGTGAAAACTGATAATGGTCCAGCATGTGTTTCACAACCAACGAAAACTTTTTTTCATTCTTGGGGTATACGTCACACAACAGGTCAAGCTGTTGTGGAATGGACACATGCCCTTTTAAAGAATAGGCTTCTTAAACAAAAGAGGGGGAATCCTCTTGGTATAACACCTCAGGAACAATTTGACAAGGCAACATTTGTTTTAAATTTTTTAAGTATTTCCAGATTTGAAGACAAAACAGCAAGTGAAAGAAGGTTTTCCCATGGTATCTTAACAGATTCTCAGCCACCTGTCTATTATAAAGACTGGCGGAGTGGACAATGGCTAGGCCTTGTGCCTTTGCTAACATGAGGACGTGGTTGTGGCTGTGTTTCTCTGTCCACAGGACCCTATTGGTTACCTGTCAAGAACATCAACCCTGCCGCAGAAGGGATGAAGACTTGAAGGTACCAGCTTTTTAGTTTGGTAATCAGTTGCAATGGATTTGGGCACAACATATGTAACCTTTTTGTCATCCTCAGCGTATTCTCAATGAATGTGAACGAAGCATGGGTCCCACAACAAAAGACCAATGTTTGGCTCACATTGTCCAAAGCAATTAACCAGTCTACCCTTTGTATATCCATGACTAGTCCTAGTGATCCATTTCAGACATGTCTGGTCAGCATTCCTTTTTCGGAGGATGAATGAAACAAATTATACAATCAAACAATTACAAATGATTGTACAATTTCAGGTAAGCATAGATCGTTGTGGTGTTTGGGATCATGGCAATCTAATGCTGACCGGTCTGTGGTATGGTATATGGGCAATACTGATGGAGGCATGAAAAAAGTAACTTCCCTGCTCTCTCACTGCAGCCTCAAGAGTTGGACATATTAGGCTCTATAAAAGCTCCTGTGTGTTTTTACTTTAATTATGCTAATGATCCTAAAGCAGACAACATAGGAGTTGACATAAGTGGCACTGGCGTTTATCGTAATAAATGCATCTGCCTGATGCAATTTTACTACTCCCTCACAAATCACAACAGAGATCAATGAAATAAGCCTGCCTGATAACATATTTTTAACATGTGGCAACAGAGCATGGAAAGGCATTCCAAGTAATGCAGTGGGAGATCCGTATACTTTTGGTCGTTTAACTGTGTTTCATCCCAGTCTTGAAACTTTAACTGATTGGACACTATGTCATAGGCGAAATAAAGATGATGCTAAGTCATTTGGTCCTGACTGCAATTCGGATTGATTTCTGGAATCCTGCAAAGAGATTTTTTAGTTCCTTAGTTGCCTTTATGGGTACTGCACACACCTTAAACACAATTAATAAACTAGGTTGTTGGCTTGCAAAAGAAAGTAATGCTACTAGTAATGCTTTAGCAGGGTTGTTAACAGATGCCGACTCAGTACGTCACGCAACACTGCAAAATAGAGTAGCAATAGACTTTTTACTGTTAGCCAAAGGACACGGATGTGAAGACTTAGAGGGAATGTGCTGGATGAACCTCAGTGACCACTCCAAGTCCATTCACAAAGGCATCCAGGAACTGAAGGAGCTGTCTGGAGAACTGCAGCAAAACCAGGGATGGGATCCTTTCGGCCTATTCTCGTGGTTGGGAAGATTTAATTTTAGATATTGGGTCAAATATGTAGTTGGTTTTGCTGCAGTAGGGCTCATAGCACTTTTAATGATTGTTATGTTTACCATGTGTATTTTCTTGTATTCAACGGCTTATCAATCAGAATGTAAAGCAGGTAATGCTTGTGCAGGCACACTGTACTCGTTTTGCAATGCTTAGTAAAAAAGAAAGGGGGAGATGTAGGAAAAGAAAACAAAGGGATCCTGCAATTGAGAGAACAAAGAGCATTTAGTTAGAAAGAAAAGACTATTCAGTCGGGGCAGGAGAGATGCAACCAAGTTTTTAAATATGTAACAAGTAGCAGGTGCACACTAGTTTGTAGCAAGAACTATTATATAAGCATTTTTCTATGAGAGTAAAGTCTGATGTTGCTCTTTAGAGAATTGATCATGAGTATTTTTGGTTAGCAAGCTCATTAACAATTACACTGTTGGCTATCCAGGCTCAAGCTATTCTAACCTGATGGTGAAAATATTATAAAAGCTATGTACACTTTTAATAAACGTCTCTGGTTATACCACGACTGGGGACCGTGTTTCTTTCGTGCGCTGCACTGGGGGGCCGAGTTTTGTTTCTCATAGAAAAGGGCCAGTGTTTGCCTCCAGGCACCTGTGCCCAGGAGTGGGGTGCCGCCTCCCAAAATTGCAAATGGCGCAGGATTTCTCCCAGACCAAATCTTCCAGCAACCAGGACTCTGGCTGCCCTTGGAGCCCCAGATGCCAGCTCTTACCTGACCTCAAGACACTGGCGGATGAGTATCTTTTTTTGTGGGAAAGGGCCTCCATTCTTTTCCCGGCAGTTTAAATGCAGGGAAATGGACCAAACATTGCCAAATTATTCCTCATAGAAATCGCAAGATTTTATTTCCTTTCATAAAATGAAGAATTTCTTTCCAAGAAAGGAAATAAAACCTTGAAATCAGAGAAGAAACTGTAACACACACTCTGGAAAGGAGATATGCTATAATAAATTACAATAGAAAGAAACAAATAGAAAATTTGTAAATGGCATGACTACAACCAAATGGATTGGTATGAAATGAGGTGCAGTGAAAGGGACGGAAACTTTCCAAATTATACTTACTGAAATTCTGAAATCAGGGAACAAAGTCAAACGAAGAGACAGGAGATGAAACTGATGAAAAGAAATACTAAAAAGAAAAAAGAGAAAATAGTGAATCAAAGTGAAAACAATAAAATGGAATGTGATGACATGAAGTGCAGTTTAAATGCAGGGAAATGTACCAAACCTTGCCAAATTTATCCTCATTGAAATTGCAAGATTTCATTTCCTTTCATGAAATAAAATCTTGAAATCAGAGAAGAAATTGTTAGAAGAAGCACTCTGGAAAGGCAATATGATAAAGTAAAATGCAATTGAAAGAAAAAAAAATGAATTTTGTAAATGGAATGACTACAACCAAATGGATTGGGATGAAAGGAGGTGCAGTGAAATGGACTGAAACTTGCCAAAATTATACTTCCTGAAATCCTGAAATCAGGGAACGAAGTCAAACGAAAAGACAGGAAAATAAATTGATGAAATGAAATGCTTAAAAACAAAGAGGAAATTTTGCACCGAAGTGAAAAGAATAAAATGGAATAGGATCACAGAATTACAGAATTAACTAGGTTGGAAAAGACGTTTGAGATCATCAACTCCTACCTATGACCTAACATCACTCCATCAACTAAACATTGGCACTGAGTGCCACGTCCAGGTCTTTTTTTAAACTCCTCCAGGGATGGTGATTCCACTACCTCCCTGGGCAGATGATTCCAGTGACCAATCACTCTTTCAGTGAACAATTTTTTCCTGATGTCTAACCTAAACTTCCCCTGGCGCAGCTTAAGACTGTGTCCTGTTGTTCTGTCAGTGGTTGCCTGGGAGAAGAGACCGATCCCCACTTGACTACAACCTCATTTCAGGTAGTTGCAGTGAGTGATGAGGCCTCTCCCGAGCCTCCTTTATTCCAGGCTAAACAACCCCAGTTCCCTCAACTGTTCTTTACAGGGTTTGTGTTCCAGGTCCTTCACCAGCCTTGTTGCCTTCCTCTGGATGCGTTCAAGCATCTCAACGTCCTTCCTAAATTGAGGGGCTCAGAACTGGACACAGTACTCGACGTGCGGCCTCACCAGTGCTGAGTACAGGGGAAGAATCATTTCCCTGGTCCTGCTGGCCACACTATTCCTGACACAGGCCAGGATGCCATTGGCCTTCTTGGTCACCTGGGCACACTGCTGGCTCATGTTCAGTTGGCTGTCAATCAGTGCCCCCAGGTCCCTTTCCGCCTGGCCACTCTCCAGCCACCCCGTCCCCAGCCTGTAGCACTACAGGGGGTTGTTGTGGCCAAAGTGCAGGACTTCACACTTGGATTTGTTCAACCTCATATTGTTGGACTTGGCCCATCTATCCAGCCTGTCCAGGTCCCTGTGCAGAGCCCTCCCACCCTCCAGCAGATGGACACACACTCCCAGCTTGGCGTCATCTGCAAACAGGACTGGCCCCAGCACTGGTCCCTGGGGGACACCACTAGTGACTGACCACCAACTGGATGCAGCGTCGTTCCCCACCACTCCCTGGGCCCAGCCATCCAGACAGTTCTTAACCCAGCGAAGAGTGCTCCTGTCCAAGCTGTGGGCTGCCAGCTTTTCCAGGAGTATGCCATGAGAGACAGTGTCAAAGGCCTTGCTGAAGTCCAGGTAGGCAACATCCACAGCCTTCCCTGAATTCACCAGGTGGGTCACTTGGTCATAAAAGGAGATCAGGTTGGTCAGGTATGACCTGCCCCTCCTAAACCCATGCTGGCTGGGCCTGATCCCCCAGCCATCCTGAAGGTGCCATGTTATGGCACTCAGGATGATCTGTTCCATAATCTTGCTGGGCACCAAGGTCAGGCTGACAGGCCTGTAGTTTCCCAGATCCTCTTTCTGGCCCTTCTTGTGGATGGGTGTCACATTGGCCAGCTTCCAGTCATCTGGGACCTCCCCAGTTAGCCAGGACTGATGATAAACAATGGACAGCAGCTTTGCAAGCTCATCTGCCAGCTCCCTCATCACCCTAGGATGGATCCCATCTGGTCCCGTAGACTTGTGACCATCTAAGTGGTTCAGCAGGTCTCTGACTGTTTCCTCCTGGATAACGGGGACCATTCTGCTCCCTGACACCATCTACCAGCCCAGGAAGACAGCTGTCCTGAGGACAACCTGTCTTTCTGCTGAAAATTGAGGCAAAGAAGGTGTTAAGTACCTGCCTTTTCCTCATCTTCAGTTACTGAATTCCCTCCTGCATCTAGTAGAGAATGTCATTAATGTATTTATAAAAATATTTATTATCCTTCACAGAAGTGGCCAGATTGAGTTTTAACTGGGCTTTTGCCTCTCATTTTTTTCCTACATACCCTAGCAACTCCCTTAAACATTTCCTGAGATACCTGACCCTCCTTCCAAAGGTGACACACCCTCTTATTTTTCCTTAGTTTTGTCAAAAGCTCCTTGCCCATCCAG
>VZTE01003860.1:2936-21552 GCA_013397775.1 Eulacestoma nigropectus | reverse complement strand
ACTTGCCTTTCCTTTCCTTTCCTTTCCTTTCCTTTCCTTTCCTTTCCTTTCCTTTCCTTTCCTTTCCTTTCCTTTCCTTTCCTTTCCTTTCCTTTTTCTTTTCCTTTCCTTTTCCTTTCTTCCTCTTTCCCTTTCTTCAACTTTCATAACTTTCTGATTACCTTTCTTTCTTATTCTTCCTCATTCCTTCTCCTTTTTTTCCTCCCTCTCACTGTACCATCTCTCATCACCTGTCTCTCATTCATCTTCTTTCTTCTTTCCCTTGTTTGTTTTCGTAATTTCCTTGTTCTTCTCAGTTTTCTTTCAAAATATGAGGTATCATAACTTTGTTTATGCTTTCTATAACAGCTGAAAGAAATGTGTTCCTAGAGCACGAGAGAACATACAGGTTCTGGAATATCACATATGCACCAGCTGAACCCTTCATTCAGACTCCCTTGCTGCAGCTCCCTGCTCTCCAGAGTACGTGGGCAGAAAGTAGTGTAGAGAGGCAATCTGCCAGGCAAATGGGCACCTTTATAAGATAAACTTTTTCAGTTAATATTGGAGCTGTTTAGGATTTACAATAAATTATATGAGAGCAGAATTGGTCCTCACGTAGGAAGAGAGCCTTTGCTTTTCCGAGTTACTTTAAAACTGGCTTTTCATCTTTGATTGTTAGTAATTTCTTTAATGAAATTGTGATATTGTTTCTTCCACACATTTCTCAGGGCTAACTACTCCTATTTCTGCTTTTTCTTCTTTTTGCTTGGCCCTAAATGCACTAAAATGTCCCGTCTCCCATTATTTGAAGGTTAGAGGTGACTGGTTTATCTAGAGTTCACTTTAGTTGTATTGACATACGAATGCTGCAGCTGGCATACTTGGGCCTCTGGGCTCCAGCTCTGAAAGCCATTTCCACACTGTAAGAGGACAGGATGTAGGCTGTGACCCATCAGTAGGCTGTCTATACGCTAAAATAATGGAGATAGTGATAAACTGTCACCAGAATACAGTCTCAGTTCCCCAACTCTTAATGGTAGAACAACACAATAGGGTCAGACTAAAAAGGTTTCCTTATGAAAATTTTATCAGCAACTTTGGTAAATTGCTGTGGGAAAGGTGCTTTGCTCTCAGGCAGACCTGGAACCTGTTTTTACAAGGTACAGCTCTCATGCATTGCCTCACTCCCGCAAGATATTAAGGGCACTCAAATTGAATTAACACCAAATCAGGCCGGTGCACTTAACAATACAAATGCACTTAAGGGACGCCTCAGAATGATTTGTGACTAAGGAAAGCAAAGAAGAAATCAGCCTTGAAGACCACAGGGGTGGTGTTGTGTGTCATATACAGGAAAAGCCATAAGTAGAACTTAGAATACCGGAAAACCATGAACTTCAAGGGCTCTCAGATACCTTAGACCCAGCCGTAAAGTAGATGGTCTCTTTTTGTGGTATGCAGAAACAATTGATAAATAAATTACAGCCAATTTTCTTAGCGGCATGCTCTCCATTACCTCTGACAGCAGTGTAACTACTTTGCTAAAATGATAAGAGGTGAATAATGGTATATCAGGTAACAGCAAAGGAAATTCTCCGCGTTGCCTGTTCTCTCCATGACAGCAATGAGACAATGCAGAAGTGAATGAGATGTGACGTGGCAGCTGACAGAGAGCTCCATGTGGACTGCTGCTAAGGCCAAAGCAGCTGAACCAGAACCTAGTAAGAGCAGGGAAGCAGTGCGGTTTTGTTTTTCTGTTAAACTGTCAGAGCCATCCTTTTCAGGAAGCCACCTTTCCTCACCACCATTTTTCATCAAGTTACTTAATTGTGCCTCTTCTCTGACCCTGCAGGCTGTATTCTCCCATAAGCTAGAGGACCGATCCTGCAAAGTTTAGCTCAAATAAAGTCCACTAGGAGCATTCCGCACCTCAGGATTTCTTGGCGAATCGAGATGTACAGAGGGATAAGCACATCATGGTGAAATTTTTCCGTAAGTCCTGTCTGGTCAAAGACTAGTATTGGATTAAAAGTATCATGCATTAAAGCTGTCTGTTACATGGGTAGTCTCTTCAGCAAGCACGATGTTGGAAGCACTATTAAGGAAAGCAACATTAGTCTTCCTTCTTGCCTTGGCAAAATAGCGTCCTGGAGTCTTAAGTGACTGGAAATTATAGTGAAAAGGAAAGTAAAAGACTCCAGACATTTTTCTAAGCCCAGGATCTCAAACTAAAATGATGTGCTGGGTTTGGCTAGGATAGAGTTAATTTTTTTTTTCACAGTGGCTGGTATGGGGCTGCATTCTGGATTTGTGCTGGAAGCAGTGTTGTAACACAGGGATGTTTTTGTTACTGCTGAGCAGCGCTTACGCAGAGTCAGGGGCTTTTCTTCTCACACCGGCCCAACAGCGAGTAAGCTGGGGGTGCACAAGGAGTTGGGAGGGGACAGAGATGGGACACGCAACCCCGACTGACCATAGAGATATTCTATGCCACATGGCAGCATGCTCAGCATACAGACCGGGGGGCAGGAGAAGGAACCAGGGAATGTTCAGAGTGACAGCTTTTGTCTTCCCAAGTCACTGTTACTCGTGCTAGAGGCCTGCTTTCCTGAGGTGGCTGAACACCTTCTTGACCATAGGAAGTGGTGCATGACTTCCTTGTTTTGCTTTGCTTGTGTGTGGCTTTTGTTTTATTTATTAAATTGTCTGTATCTCAACCCAAGAGTTTACTCACTTTTATTCTTCCAACTCTTGCTCCCATCCCATGAGGGGGAGGGAAGTCAGCAGCTGCCTGGCTGGGGTTTAGTCCTCATCAGGAGTTAAACCATGACAAATAGAGGTCCTTGTGGTGGGATTTCTGCCTATCAATTCTACAGCTGCTGCTTTTGCTGCTGTTACATAAATTAGCCACCTCAATCAGACCTTCTGAACTGGTATAGAGAAATTTCCTTATTATCCTAGAAGGACGCTTTATGCCAACCATTGAAACGAGACTCTTTTAAACTCATCACAGTGCTGTAGAAAAGCAGGGCAAAGCTTGGGTTTACGTTCATGGCAGCCACATCAGGACACTGTGAATCAATGAGGAGTTTCCATGAGCTACACCACGGCTGCTGAGCAGCATGCTTATATACTGCAGCATGTGCTGCCAAAGGAAACATGAGGTAGGGCTATCTATTTGAGCCTGCAGCGGCAGAATGCCTCACTGGCTCTGGAGTGCACATTCATCTTCCAGATGAGAGCAGAGAGGCAGGAAAGGAATTTCCCACATGTCTACAAAGTCTGGTGAGGATTCTAGCAACCTGCTGGCAGAGAAAGGCATGAAAACACCACTACGAGCAGTAGGAGCTGCGAAGGAGAGAAATCTTCCCACATATATCATTACAGTCCATGGTGCACTTCAACCACACGGAAAAGGTCTCCTTCCTACATGGCTTGAAAATCAAACCCTAAAAGGGAGCCAGTGGGAGACAGTCAGGGCGGAATAGACCTTTCCTGCATCCCAGAGTAGCGCAGAGCAGCCAGGACACGGGATGACAACCTCACATAGTCGAACTCCCACCACGGGAGGACAGCTCTTGACAATGTCAGAAAGACCTTCTCCTTCTCCAAATATTAACCCAGGCCTTAGCCTGGCCAAATGAAGATATTTCCATCATTCTGTTTATTTTTCTGGGGAAGGAGATAAAGAATTTTCACTTTGTACTAGTGCTACCTGAATAGCATCAAATGGAAAGCAAACTATTACTGAGTCTACATCTCTACTTCTGAGACAGAAGCAATGTCATCTAAAACACTCTCAGAGAAGAGCTGCAGGCTGGAGAACATGTTTGCAGGCAAATCTTTGTGCCCACAACAGCAGAGCTGGAGAGGGAGAAGAGGTATGCTGGGCAAGCAGTTCAGCCTCACCTCTGTGCCTTTTGTCCTTCAACCCTTCTACCCTTCAACCCAGCAGGAATTCAACACAAATAACTACACTGTGGCTGCTGAACCAGATGACCCACTAGATGTCCTTCTTAACAAATGTTTTTATAAAGTTAACAAAAGGACTGTACAGCAGCTTCCCATTAAATGAGGCCCAGCATCAGTTTGTGCTCTTCGTGTGCTTGTAAACAACGCCTCTTGGAACAGTAATCAAACATATCTGATTAAAATAGAAGAGCTATTTTTTTTTTGCCTAAATTCAAGAAATATCTGTCTCAGCATTTAAAGAAAAGGATCACACCCTAGATTTTTAACCAAGTTTTTATTCCTGGGGAGAATTCCTTACTTCCCTTATAAAACTGGGTTCTTGAAAACTTCCTGGGGACAACTTAAATTTTATAAATTCAAAGACTGAAATGTGCTTGTATAACTAATAAATATTTGTGTGAGTCAAAATTAGTCAGGCCTACACATCTTGGTATAGCAAGACTGAGACACAAACAAAGAATAATTAAAACTCAGTATTTTTATACATTAGCCGGACTCTAATATTCTGCATTTACCTTGGTTTCTTTATTTTCCTTGGAAGTACAATTTTATATCAAGTTTCACTTTAAAAACATAAAATGGAAAGTTATTAAATGGTTAGTAAAAATAAACTATTAGTAGAAGCTGTAATAAATAATCAATAGTTTTAAAATCCAGTCAGTCAAAAGGTTGCTAACCACTGTTAAAACCCGTGCATTCCACCTCATCTTGACGTGCTTATAAGTTTTGATATCACTTGTTACCGCAAGGCTTATACTTCTTTTTCACCTCTAGTAAGCATTTATTAACCCTTTATAAACTGTCCGAGAATAAAATAATTTTGTAGAATGCAAAATAAATACCTTGTGTTCAGAAGTCCATCAAAAAGATGGAATATCAGTCTCAGTGCAACTGATCCTTCTTACGAAGATACTAAATGATTTGGAGGCAGCTGAACTAGATTTTCTATTGAAATAGCCTTCCAGAAACCTCTTACATGTATCAGACTTACAGACTGGATGAGGTTGGAAGGGGTGTCTAAAGGTCAAGTGGTGCAGCCTCCCCTGCAGCCACCCAGAGCCAGTTACCCAGGACCATAGCCGGACAGCTTCTGAATATCCCAAGGATGGAGACTCAGTAACTTCTCCAGGCAGCCTGTACCAGGGATCAGTCACACTCACAGTGAAATTTTGTTTCCTGATGTTCAGGCAGAACCTCCTGTGTTTCAGGTCACACCTACTGCCTCTGGTCCTGCCTCTGGATACCACTGAACACAGCCTGTCTGCATCCTCTTTTTAAAGAGAAGATCCCCCTGAGACTGGTCTTCTTCAGGCTGAACAGTGCCAGCTCTTTCAGCCTTCCCTTACAGAAGAGATGCTTCACTTCCTTGAGCACCTTTGTGGCCCTTTGCTGGACTCTCTCCACTATGTCCAGAACTGGCCACAGGGCTACAGGTGTGGCCTCGCCAGCGCTGAGGAGAGGGAAAGGATGACCTCCTTCGACCTCCTGGCAGCAGTCTGCCTGGCACAGCCCAGAATATCATCGGCTTTCTTTGCAGTAAAGGCATGTTGTTGTTTCATGCTCAGCTTGTTGTCCCTCAGGATAACAAGGTCCTTTTCTGCAAAGCTGAGCAATACACAGCTTTAGCAAACACCTGACCCCAAATTGATGCAATGCAGCCTGTTTTTCAGTAGGTTTTAGATTAGCTTGAATTCACAGTAGAAAAGCATCCTCTGAACGGAGAAAGTTGAAAATTTGGTCTAGGGAAAAAGAGTGAGAACTTCAGGAATCTAGCTGCTCCCTTGGATCCCTCCCTTAATTGAGAGTTGCTTAATTTTATGCCTAAACACATTTTCATTACTAAGAATTTAGCAGACATTTAGAACACAACGATAGATCCCAGTAACTTTCTCTTCCTGAGCTGACTTCAATGAACACAGCTACAGAGGCAGATGTTGGCCTTGCCCACCCTAAGATTTAGCAAACATTAATAACACTAAAACTTAATAATTGCCAAACAAGGAGACAAACGGTTGTTTGGTTTGAAGTCAGTCCGCTTACATATCCCCCGACAATTTAAATGAGTTCATTGTATTTTATGAGCATTAAAGCTTCCCTCTTCATCAGTCAACTCATTCTCTTGATTTAATTTTAATACATGCTGTGTTGTTATATCCCTTGAAATCATTGGGTTGTTTGAAGGTCCCCAGATGATCCTTCCTCAGTTCTCTATTTCAGTCTCACTTGCTCTTCTCCACACACCTCTTATGCCTTTGCTCAGCTGGTGCTAGCCTACACACATATATCCATCAGCAGGAGAGTTTTCTGTCTCTCAGATTCATACTCAGTAGGACAATATAGAATAAATTTTCCCTACTTATATATATATATATATGTAAACACGTATGTGTGTTCAAAAGCTACAGTCTTCAGTGATTATAACTACCTGACTTAGGACTTCCACCGAACCACGAGGTGAGGTTTTATTTTTTTATTTTATTGCCTCAAGTTCTCATTCTGGCCAAGAAACAGGAAACACAGTTTCCTTTATTTCAGTTTCTCCCATCCCTGAAAACATAGCTGGGCAAGAGTTTCCCATCACACTTATCACATTATGTGTGGAGTCAGGTTTCCCACTATATCTGTAATGTGATCAGCAACTGGGTATCCTTGCATAGACTGCCACTCTCTCATAAAGCCCACTAACACTGAAGCATAACTATCAGTGCCACTGGAAATACTTATGATTGCAATGATCTGATTGCCCATGGTGTTGAGCAGATCAGTCAAAATCCTATTGTGACAAGAAGAAAGGCACATCCACCTTTCCGTCATACAGAAAGTTTCTAACAGCAGGTCCTAAAAAGAAGTAGTGGGTTACATTTCGTTACCCAGCTCTGACAAAAGAAGAGAGATGCCTAAATGTGACACCTGTATACAAAACTGTGAAAAGACTTGACTTCCACTCTACTTCAGATAAGAAAGCACTGGAATGTTTTTGTGTTTTCAGACTGGGGAGAATAAAAAGAAAAAATGGTCGTGAAAAAAACCAGAGTTCCATTGACTAAATCATTGCTAAAGCAGCGAGTTTTTGTCATGGTTCCTGAGAGAGTCAAGGCGTTCATGTTTTTCAGAAAACTGTCCATGACTGATGATACTCCGGGACTTTTTGCATGTGAGTGGGTGGATGCAGTGCTAACCAGCTGAATCCACTTCAGAAACATTCTTTGCTGCTATCAGGTCCCACACTGCAATGGAATGTGACACAGAGCAGGAACCCAGCAATGCCACCACAATGCTGTGGTAGAAAAGTGTCCTGGAACAGCAAACTCTCCCAAAAACTGTCTGGAGCAATGAGCCTTCTCTCTTCTGTAAAGGAAACAAAAGGTCTTTTATTCTTTTTCTCTCTTCCTATCCCCCTCACCCCCCCCTCCAGCCCCCCTTCTCCATTTCCCATATTTAGAACCATAGCCTGTTTCAAAGGTTAGTTCTGGCACGGTGACCAATTGGATCTCCGTACGGTATTTATTTATTTATTCTTTGTCTCAAATGCTTTTGGCACAACGTATTTGCATGAGTTAGATGGTGTTTATAGAAAACTTGAATACTGGAGTTCATAGAAAAGGTCATTGGCTCGTTTCTTCTCTTAATTTAATTGAATTTTCCCCACTTTTTTTTTCTGCTGCTACTCATTGTATTTTTTAATAGATACTGATTTCTTTTCCAGATTTGTTTTTATTTGTTTGCTCGCTTTTTGTTGTGGTGGTGGGTTTTTTTTTTCAGCTTGACCACTCCTGAGTTCTCTGTAAAGCTTCAGACAGTCTTACCACATCAGAGGGGTGTGGTCTTGTCTACAAACTTGTCACTTGGACCACCCATTCCTCCTCAGCATAAAAGGCTTCCCTTCAGTTTCTCTGAAAGGGGAAATTTATTCTGATTGAGTTTTCATATGAAGAACGGCATCATCAAAGGCTGACATCCCATTCACTTTCTTTAACAACCTATTTCCTACCTTTAGCAAACAATTGTGCTAAAACTGCTCCCATTTCACCTACTTGCAGTATTTGTGGAAAACCTCACTTAACACATCCTCCAGTTCAAAAGAGGTCTGTGGCAAAGCTCCAGTTCAGAAGAAGCATCAGCTCCCTGTTTCCTCCTTAAGTGACTCAGGCTGTGTTCAACTGAGTAGGAAGCCTCTCCTCATATCCACTTCTAAATAGCGCCAAATGGTGATTAGGTTTAATTGCTCTGTTGTTTTACCTTCTTGGTCTTCAACAGAGTTATATGAAGAAATCATTTTAACTGGTCATCTTCAAATGTTAAGATTCAGATTAGGAAGTTTATGTATATATATGATATTACATATATCTTGTACCATTTTAAGTCATTGTTGATTAGCATTAATAAGAACTGGCTGAACAACCAGCCCCAAAGTGGTTGGCAAAGGGTCTGGTTGGAGGCCTGTCACGAGTGGTGCTCCCCAAGATTCAGTACTGGGCCTGGTATTGTTTAACTTCTCCATCAGTGACCTGGACGAAGGGGCAGATGCCTCCTCAGCAAGTTCATTGATGACACAGAGCTGGGAGCAGGGGCCGATACCCCAGAGGGCCGTGCAGCCCTTCAGAAGGGCCTCGACAGGGTGCAGAGATGGGCAGAGAAGAACTGCCTGAAATTCAACAAAGGCAAATGCAGGATCCTGCACCTGGGGAGGAATAACCCCAGGCACCAGCACAGGCTGGGGGCTGATCTGCTGGAAAGCAGCTCTGCGGAGAAGGACCTGAGGCTCCTGGTGGGCAGCAAGCTGTCCATCAGCCAGCAGAGTGTCCTGGTGGCCAAGAAGGCCAGTGGTGTCCTGGGGTGCATTAGGAAGAGCATTGGCAGCAGGACAAGGGAGGTGATCCTGCCCCTGTACTCAGCCCTGGTGAAATGCATCTGGAGTGCTGTGTCCAGTTCTGGGCTCCTCAGGACCAGAGAGACGTGGAGCTGCTGGAGCCGGCCCAGCAGAGGGTGACGAAGATGATGAGGGGACTGGAGCACCTCTTTCGTAAGGAAAGGCTGAGGGACCTGGGCCTGTTCAGCCTCAATAAGAGAAGACTGAGAGGGGACCTCACCAATGTCTGTGAGTATCTGAAGGGAGGGTGCGAAGAGGACAGAGCCAAGCTCTTTTTGGTGGTATCAAACAATAGGACAAGAGGCAGGGGGCAGAAACTGATGCACAGAAAGCTCCACCTGTACATGAGGAAGAACCAGGTGACCGTGCACTGGCACAGATTGCCCAGAGAGATTGTGGAGTCTCCCTCAATGGAGATATTGCAAAATTGTCTGGACCCAATCCTGTGCAATGCGCTCTGGGGTGACTCTGCTTGAGCAGGGAAGCTGAGCCAGGTGACTCACAGTGGTCTCTTCCAACCTGACCCAATCTGTGATTCTGTAATGACAGGTGACAACTTCCTCTAGCTATGCAAACTGTAAAATTTTCCTGAATCTGGACTTGATGGAGCACAGCCACCTTCAAATGCTTCAGATTTACCCCGAGAACTAAATTGCTTGAAGAGAAGTTTGAAGATCAAGGCAAACCCTAAGTGGCCACCTTGACTGGTTGAAAGGAAAATCCTGTGGTGTTTCTTCTTAACCTGAGTGCTTTATGCTGATGGCAGCATCAACCACGGGCTTTTAGCATCTGACTTAACTGATGATATCTTTCAATTTTTATGTTATATAATATAATCCATAATCCATGTTGGGAAGGAAAGCACTGGGTTTTC
Source organism: Eulacestoma nigropectus (assembly GCA_013397775.1). Taxonomy (NCBI): domain Eukaryota; kingdom Metazoa; phylum Chordata; class Aves; order Passeriformes; genus Eulacestoma; species Eulacestoma nigropectus. Next base: position 11,854 of record VZTE01003860.1, on the reverse strand, counting down.
TTTTTAGCGGGTATTCCAGCTCATTGGCAATGAAGCATCACTAGCGATATCAGAGGCTGCATGATGACCAGGGGAAGTGGACCTTTTGCTCTCAGCCCATGGGGAGTTACTCTGCAGCTGAAGGGAAGAGTTTCACACATTTTTGGCAAGAGGCTTGTTACATCTGTTCTTGAGAAATACAGTACTTAAGCAGGTACCAATTTTATGCACCTAAAACCAGGAAAGATTCTCTACCAGTGTCATGTCCTTGTTTTACGAAATCGAAAATATACAATATCGTTATATACAAAAACCTGGACACAGTATGAAATTCTACTTCCCTGTGATAACAGTACAGATAATAATTCAGTAGTCAAAATCGCTAATGCAGCCTCATCCTTCTATATTTACAAGTAATCAATGGGAAGTAGAATAACATCCAGAAGTTAATGTTAATGAAATCAAATGAAGAATTTTGAAAAGTCAGATGTGTTATTGATATGCCTAAATATTGACTTTAGCCCCTGTGATTAGATCAATAGGGTTTAATGTCAGAATGGACACATCATAACAAAAGACAACAAACTTCCCTTAGGGAATGCCTGGTTCTGCACAATGCATGCTCTTGAACTAAAGCATACTTTTTAGAAAGAAAAGAAAAAAAAGAAATCTTGACCAAAATAATTTCTGCAGTACGAATCATGGCCTACGTTGTTTCAGTGACTATTACTTTGAAGAAACATCTTCATTTTAGCCAAAATTTGCCTAACTTCAATTTCCCATTTCTTAGTCTTGTTAGGAGTTCGGTGAATAGAGAAAATGGTCCTGCATGTCACTCCACACTGCAGCTCACACTCAGGTTCCAGCATAACCTGGGGCCTCTCCTGGAACTCTCTCCGTATTCTAGCTCCTTCTTGAACCATGGGACCAGTGGTGGGCAATATTCCAGCAGGCTCAGGGCCAGCCTTAGGGGTGTTAAACACCCACAGTACAACACTCTTTGCTCATGAGGACCACAAGCCACAGCGGTTTTTTTCCATTAGAGAGCCCCTTAATTATAGGATTACCTTTAATGAAAGAGCCATGGAGATGCATATCACTTTCTTGGATCCTAGCTATACTAAACAACCAATACTGCTATTCTTGTGGAATGAACACCTATTTATCAGTCACGGTCATTGCTCGGAGAAAAGTTAAACAGCACAAGGCTGGGTCAAACATGTGGCCACAGAAAAGGAGCATAACTATGTTCTTGAGACCTGTCCCTTGTCCATTACCTATTTGAGTGCACTAATGGTGTGGAACCATTCTAGGCCTTAAAATGAATGGCACGTTAATAAAAATTAAAATGCATCAGAGATTTCTTAGTTTATTGGATTAACAAGCTGTTTTTATCAAACAGCACTTTAAAATGTTTTAAATACATCAGTAATTTTTTCAGACCTTTTTTCTTAACCCATGCTGATTGCTAACAGAATTATCATTCTTTCATTTAGGACTTAAGCTGATTTTCCATTATTTTATGTGGCACAAATGTCCAAACCAGGAGGCTGAGTACCCCTTTGTGATCTTGCCCAGTATTTGCTTTAGTCTCTTGGAATGGTTATGAGACATGGTAGGGAAAAAAGTCGGTGCCAGTGTCTCAGAGGAGATTTAAGCCATTCTATTCAATAGGTGATTAAACAATCTGATTTTCAGAGGTGTTCTGTAACATCTTCTTTCATTATCACCGGAACTGAGAAGTGTTTAGCAGTACGTGACAGAAGAAGGGGCTTTTATCAAATCTGTAACAAAGGTTTTTACTGAATTGTCATGTTTTCTGCACTATAAATAGTAACCGGACCAACTGGCAATGGATTATTGCAGATTTCTGTTGTTTGTCAGTAAATTTTTCCATAGACACCTCTGCAAACTTTTGTTTCCCTCATCAGTTTTCTGGTTTTCCTACTTTTTAATGCACAGTCATCAGTGCTATTTTCTATTTCTCTAATCATTTTTATATCTTAGGAAAAAAAAAGTATTTTCAACACTATGCCTAACATTTAAGAAACAACAAAAACAATAATAATAATATTTTCAAAATCCTAGACCATTAGGGGTGACATGTGTCTCCTACTAGGTGCTAGGGCAGTGGGATGGTAGCTGCAGAATATTAAAGAAAAAAGCAGCTTTAGAAACGAAGGAAAACTAACAAAACAGAAAAGAAGTAAGATAGTATTTTAAACTTCTCAAAGGAATGTTTTTCAACAGGACAATTCAGATTGAAACATTCTTGAAAGTTTCACCTCACAGCATTATTCACCTGACCAAATTTGTCCGTCTGTTCTAAGATGCAAATATATTTAACACTCTTCAGACACTCCGAAAATAATCAAAACATATTCCAAGCTTGTACATGCAAGGCTCTTTGAAAAGAGCTCCTTTGAAAACATAGAAGTTGTCAAATTTTTGGAGTCGTGGAGACGTATAATTGTAGGAAAGCTATGCAAGATTTTTTTACTTTTTTCACTTTTTTTTTCCCTAAGAAAATGAGGAAAACCAAGACACAGAGAAGTTAAAGTACTTTATCGCAGTGTCGTGCAAAACTGTCAACACACCAGGACTGATTCCTTGAGAGCTGAATAGCAAGTCTGGGTTGCAATTGACACAGCAGATGCAATACTGCAGGTGTGACCCTTCAGTCCACATTTACGTGCCATATAAAACCGAAAACCAATTTTCAAGTCAAAGAACTGTCACCTAGTTTAACATTATTTAGCAACTTGTCAGCAAGGTTCCTAAGTTTGTAGCATATTCGGTGCCTACCATAAACAGAGTGGATGAAGGGACACTCTATATCACCTGTAACAAACCCACACCTGTGAGTGATCTCAGGGGTCTGGATTTCCCCAGTGCTTGATGCAGATATACCTGAATGAACCGCTCTGCAGAAGTCAGAAGCTTGATTTGTACAAAAGCTTTTCAAGGAATTTCAGCACATCACAACAAGAATTGCAATGCACCGAGGTCTTCCAAATACTTGAACTCAGCAATCCTGCTTCTATCCACTGATGTGCTGTCAATGGTGAGCTGACAGACGCAAGACTTCAGGCAGGAATGCTATACCTATACAAACTGGAAAATGATGTCCTGCTGCATTAAAATGATTGCATTAATTTACAGGCAGGCAAGGTCACCGTTTTGTTGAAACTTCTTCTGTGTTTCACAAGTGGAAATGACAAAGGCAAAGCTTCATTAGTGACCTAGTAGTTCCAGACAGACAAATCAAGGTCTGAGGGAGATGAAATTCCTCCTGCACACTTTGCAGGTAATCAATCATCAGAGGTGCACTATCATTAGGAGGGGCCTGCACTCACCAGATGCTTTGATGCACCTCGTTTCTTCTGCCACAAAAAACAGCTGTCATCACTGTAAGACAGTTCTGCTGTGCTAGCATCACTGCCAAGATGGGTTTCAGGCTTGTCTCCGTCCCAGAGTGATTTTTTGGTTTAGCACCAGGCATCCTGTACCCATAGGTGTTGACAAGCGAGCACATGTGGCTCACATAACAAATGAAAGCATGACCCTAGGAGAGAGTTTGGGAAGACCACAGGCTACCCAGCCAGAGTCTTTGCTTGACACAGAGCTCTGCAGGATACTGTGGAGTCAGGAGGCTGCAGGGGCCGGTGAAGATATTGGGTAATCATAACTTCGGAACCACCATGTGATGCCCCACCATCAGGCATGTGCTTAGAGCTGCTGAGCTTTCTTGAAGATTCAATTTTTTCTGAGATCCTCACAAATATTTTCATTTTAAATCAAGAGAGACTATTCTCTGAGGTCACTATCTTAGCCTGTTCAGTATTTTGAAATACATCCTATAATGGCTCAGTACTGGGGCCAGTCCTATTTAGTTTTTTTATTGATGATTTGGACAAGGGGATCAAGTGTCCCTCAGTCAGCTGGCAGATGACACAAAGCTGGGTGGGAGCGTCAATCTGCTGGAGGGTAGGAGGGCTCTGCAGAGGGATCTGGACAGGCTGGATCCATGGGCTGAGGCCAATGGCACGATGTTCAACAAGGCCAAGTACCAGGTCCTGCACTTGGGTTACAACAGCCCCAGGTAGTGCCACAGGCTGGGGCCAGAGTGGCTGGAAAACTGTCAGGTAGAAAAGGACTTGGAGGTGCTGGTCAGCAGTGGCTGAACATGAGCCAGCAGTGCCCAGGTGGCCAAGAAGGCCAGTGGCATCCTGGCCTGTGTCAGCAATAGTGTGGCCAGCGGGACCAGGGCAGGGATTGGCCCCCTGTACCCAACACTGGTGAAGCTGCACCTCAAATCATGTGCGTAGTTTTGGGCCCCTGATGACAAGAGATACCACTGAGACACTTTTATACTATGAAGTATAAAATTATGGCTCTTCTGTGACTGTACAGAGATAAACAAAAGCAAAACAAATTAGTAACCTGATCATTGAAAGAATTGTTACAGCTCAAATAACTAAACCAAAGCTCCAGGGAGACCAAAAAGACCCCCCACGAAGCCTGGCAAGCTTGACTCAGCCCTGAGACCTGGGAAAGTTACTGCGAAGTCTAAGGCTTTACTGAGCTATACATGACTACTGAGAGTTCCCTGTCAAGAAAAGAAAAAAATAACCCCAGAGGAAGGGGCATAATTCCAACAAAATGTTCCATGTTGCTCTAAGGGAAAAGTAAACACGTAAGTGTGTTATCAGGAAAATAGAAGCTGAACTGACACTGACCTAGTCGGTTGCCACTCATCTCTGCATGATGTGAGCAAGCTTATTTGCAACAGACAATCCCCTCCCTCCACCCCAAGACACAGTCCACACCCCAAACTTCACATTTTACTGCTGTATTTCCTGTGGCATGTTAATGAACAAAAGCAGAACTGTCTATAAACACATTTCTGAAACAGTGTTTATAGTGCAAGAGCATTCAGCTTCTACTCTACTAACACATTATGAAATAGATACTTCTGAATGTGCTGTATATCAACCTGAAAGTGATGAAAATACTTAACAGCTTTATATAAGCATTTTTTTGCTTAGAGGAATGAGTGTCTTTACAGTAGCCCTTGTTATGCCTGAAAAGTTATTTTGTTCTACTCCATGCTTTGTAATGACACTTGTCTTTTTCAGGCTTGAATACCTATTTGCATACACAGTGATTTCTTTATTTCCATTTTTCAGACAACTCCATATAAAATTCTGCACAAGTTGGAGTGCACTCACATTTATGTGAGTAGGAATATATATCGTGGAAACAGATCTTTGAAAAGTTGATTTCAGCTCAAAGTAAATCTTTTTACATCAGGGTTAAAAGCCTCCAAAATAGTAGATTACAATGGAAATAATGCAACTGCGTATCTAACAGCAGCTCTGCAAGAGCTCTTCTGTAGAGCAGGAGTAACATTTAGAGAGCAAAGCTACAATGTTACATCCCACAACGGCCATCTGTAGTTTTAATACCTTATTTTCAGTGAAAAAGTGAAACAGTAAACAGCAGTACAAAAATTTTACTAGCTGCATTGATATCAATGGCTCTTGTAAAACCAATAGCATAAATCTTGCTCTTAGCACTGTAGCACATTAATTAATCAGGCCCGCCATCCTCATTTGCCCTTGACTAGGTTTCGCTGATGATTACCCAGTGGACAATTCGGCCCCTTAATGCAAACAATGTCCTTTTAACACTTTCTTTCCAGTGGCTGACTTTTGGGGGTGGCAGAGGCATCTTCAGGGAAGGAGGCTGGAGCCCCATTCTTGGCTCCAGACACCCTTCTGCAATTTAACGCTTCACGGAGATTAAAAACCAACTCGGAAGGAATTGCTCTGCTCAAACAGAACAGCTTCTCCTTCAAGACTTCTTTTCTTTTCCTCTCAACTTTAGTCATAAGATTACAGCCAAATATTTATGCATCCTTTGAATGTGAAGCAAGAGATGTGTTAAGTGCCAAGCTATTCTAATTTATTCGGCTAAAGGAACCATGTTAGGAAGCACAAAGCCTTCCCTAATTTTTTGCATTTTAGGCCAGTCACAAGTTTTACTTGTAAAGGACATCAGAATTATATTTTCCTGTTGGTAGTGCTAACCAGGAACGAAAGAGAAAAATCATCTAAGAAATGAAACCCTTGTAAATAAAACATAATTCACAGAAGGCACAGAATTTTCCTCTGGGTCATTATTAGTGAAAGCCAGTGAGGGGATAATAAGGACATGAGACCTGATTAATTAAACATTTGCACCATTGTGCGTAATTACATTTTTGTGAACCATCCCACGGACATCTGTTTACACAGGACCACGAGGCTCGCCACGCTGTGCTTCAGCGGGAGCTCAGGCAGAGCCCAGCCCGGGGCGCCCAGCCGCCGGGGCCCCGGCTCCTCCCCAGCCCAAACCATCCTTCTGCCTGCCTGGGCAGCACATCGCAGCCTGCCCATCTGCCAGCGCCTTCGCTGCGGCTTCTTCCCACAGGAAGTCCCCAGACTGGCTTGGTTTAGCGCTCCGAGCTGATTCACTTGCACACATCAGTACGTGAATTTGCGGCGACAACTGTGCCTTTTCACAGTAGGTTATCGGAGTGCACTGTGGCATGCTCCTGTGTGTGGGATGTATTCCCACTTATCTTACACTTCAGTCTAGGTTCCAAGTCATATGCAGCTCATGGGAATTAATGTCTGTGCTTTTACTTGAAACATTTTTTTGAAGATCTGTGCCATGACATATTTGCAGTTTAAAGCGTTTTTTTTTTCAGTTTTTTGTTGCTAATTAACTAATCTGTAGGTTTGCAATGTTCTGACAAAAAGCTTTGAGCTCCTGAAGCATAGTAAAAACCTTGGCACCAGCATTATCAGCTAGATTCTGCAGAGTTACTACTAGAGACAGCTTCAGCCTGTTTAAAATTTAGTGTAGTAGAAACACTGAATTGCCATAACACGTACTTCCACAATAACCCTAAACTGCAGCAGATTTCCAATCCAAACTTTGATTGAACCCACAACATTTGGGGAATCTGCTTCTCTAAGCTGGCTGGGATTGACAGTGCTCCAAGCGGCCCTGTCACGACAAAATCATCCCTCTTTCTGGGAAGACTGGGAACAGTTCTGCTGCCTCTTGGAGACACTACATCCCACTTCCCTGGGAAAAGTTCAATATTTTGGTTCATTCTTTGGCTTCCTCTTCCTGATGTAATTTGGGGCATCTGAAAATATTCTACGTTTCTAGAAGTGTGGCTTTTCAGCAAAGCACTGCTAAGGGAGAAAAAGTAGCATGTAGAAAGACAATACAGTTTCATATATTTTTAATTTTTTAAAATTCAGATTAGCAACTTTCAAATCTTTAGCCCCTCTTTCAGGTGATAGTTGCGTTTGAGTGACTTCACAGCACTTCTCCTTCCCCTGCCCATGTAAGAACAGCTATAAAATCAGAATATTTCTGAAAAACACAGACAAAGTAACATACAGGAATAGACCAGCTAAATAGGTTATTTCTAACATGGTAGTTGAAAGGCACAAGAGGCTTTACAGCCTAGATGTACATGATCAGAAAGAATAAAAGAGAAAAAAAGTTGTACAGTTGAAAATTTCTGCTGTGTTTTCTGTTGTAAGAGGAATGGGTGTAAAAAATCCTGTTAGCAGAATCCTGCCAGGCACTGTGGGTGTCAGCATCTTGTGTATGCAAACAGATAGTTGGGCTGTGTTCTAGTGCTACAAAAAAACAACTGTCATGGGTCAAAGAGACATGCTGAGTTGGCTCAACACACTTTTAGAAACTCATTGCTAGTGCTTTTCCCTTTCAGTAAAACACAGTCTTCCACAGCACCACCTCATTCTTGCGTTAAATGAAAACATTTGTATCTCATTAGTGCCTAGTTTCCCTCCAGTGTGTCTTCTTCAGCCTGCACCACAAGCAGCCAGTCCTGGCATCCTGCTGCAAAAAACAACAAACTTTGAATGCCCTCCAGGTCTGACCACTAGTGGGACTGGTTCCTGTGTGGGCCAAACAGGTAGGAAAAAGCACCTTCCAAACCTTGGAAGATGGGTACAGGCGGGACTGAGGGCCTGGCACTGAAAGGTGAAAATACACCTGTATCCTTGAGTCACATCTTCAGACAACCACGAGATGTATGGCATCTTTTCAAGGAAACAGAATGCCCATGAGCTTCTCCTGCATGTCTTCTCCTTTTTCCCCTACTCTACAGCATGACCAGATGATTTCATAGAATCATAGAATATCCTGAGTTGGAAGGGACCCACAAGGTTCATCGTGGCCAACTCCTGGCTCCGCAGAGGACACCCCAATAATCACACCCTGTGCCTGAGAGAGTAGCTGTCCAAACACTTCCTGAAATCTGGCAGGCTTGGTGCTGTGAACACTTCCCTGGGGAGCCTGTTCCAGTATTCTATCTCCCCCTGGGTGAAAAACATTTCCTAATACCCAACCTAAACCTCCCTTGACACAGCTTCAGGCCATTCCCTCGGGTCCTGTCGCTGGTCACCACAGAGAAGGGATCAGTGCCTGCCCCTCCTCTTTCCTTCATGAGGAAGCTGTAGACTGTAATGAGATCTCCCCTCTGTTTCCTCTCCTCGCGGCTGAACAGACCAAGGGACCTCAGCCGCTCCTCACACGGCTTCCCCTCAAGGCCCTTCACCATCCTCACTGCCCTCCTTTGGACACTCTCTAATAGATAAATGTCTTTCATGTTGTGGCACCCAAAGCTGCCCCCAGCACTCGAGGTGAGGCTGCCCCAGCTCAGAGCAGAGCGGGACAATCCCTTCCCTTTCCTGGCTGGTGATGCTGGGCCTGCTGCCCCCCAGGACACGCCTGGCCCTCCTGGCTGCCAGGGCACTGCTGACTCACATTCAGCTTTCCATCGACCAGGACCCCCAGGTCCCTTTCCACGGCACTGCTTTCCAGCATCTCCTTCCCCAGTCTGTCCA
>VZTE01003859.1:578556-711055 GCA_013397775.1 Eulacestoma nigropectus | reverse complement strand
CATCCACTGCAGTGCTCCAGTCAAGCAAGTCATGCCACCACGTTTCTGTGATGGTGACTGTGTCACCGCTTTCCTGCTGTACCGCGGCTTCAGCTCCTCTTGTTCCTTGCCCATGCTGTGTGCATCAGTGTAAAGGCATTTCAGCTGGGCTGCTGACTTTACCCCTGACTCGGGCTTACCACTCTTGGGCTCATCTCTGGGGAGCCTGGTTTCATCCCCTTCCCCCTTCAAACCTAGTTTAAAGCCCTCTCAATCAGCCCTGCCGACTGATGGGCTAGAATCCTTTTGCCCTTATTAGACAGATGGAGCCCATCTGACTCAAGCAGGCCTGGTGCTGTAAAAATTACCCAAGGTAAAGAAACCAAAATTCTTCTGATGGCACCAGTCCTTCAGCCATTCACTGATAACCTGAGTTTTCCTGTTCCTTTTATCATTCATCCCTGCTCCTGAAGGAACTGAGCAGAACAATACCTGTGCTCCTGCCCCATCAACCAATCAATCCAGATTGCTGACATCCTTTTCAACGACCCTGGTACTCTTCTTGTTAACCTCATCACTGCCAACCTGGACAGCCAGTGGTGGGTAATAATCAGAGGGCTGAATTAGTTCAGGGAGTCTCCTGGTGATATCCCATACCTGGGCCCCAGGGAGGCAGCAGACTTCCCTGTGGGATAGATCTGATTGACATACAGGGCCCTCAGTTCCCCTCAGAAGGGAGTCACCTACTACAACTACTCTTCTTTTATTCTTAATTCCTGAGGCTGTGATCCATCTGACAGATGAAGTGCAGTTGGAAGACTCTCCAGACAGATCTTTTTGTTTAGTGTCATCTGCTTGACCCTCTGATCCCAGGGCCTCGTACCTATTCTGTAAGGGCACCTGGGAAGGTGGTGCGGGTCAGGAGAGAATTTTACTACATCTCCAAGTAGGTACCCGTTTCCATTCCCCCCATCTGCTAGGTCTCCTCCTCCTGCCTGATGGTAAGAGGGACAGGGCTCCTCTGACTCCTGCTGAGCTTCTCTCAGGTTTGCAAGGCTGCAGCTCCACCAGTCTACTTCTCTTTCCCTCTCTCTAACACTCCTCAGCCTTTCCACGTCTTCCTTAAGCCCTGCCACCAGACAGAGCAGCTCATTCACCTGCTCACACCGCACACAGGTGTCTTTTGCACTGTCCTCTGGTATTGCCTCCAGGCTCAGACACTTCCTGCAGCCAGGGTTCCGGACAGCTGTGTCCTTGGTGGGTTCTGTTTGGGTTAGCACATTTTTGCTGGCAGCACCAGCAATGGCTTTTGACCATTTGTAATCCATTGCTGGATCTAGTCAAGTTGGAGGAAAAATACCCCAGAAAAACCCAATCAAAACACACCCATCTAACATACAACCCACCACCAGGAGCCCGGAGAGCAGCTGCCCCCTTCCTGTTCAAACTGCTGAGCAAACTGCCGTGCCATGCCCCTCTTTGCCTGGTCCGGGTTGCCAGGCTCCCCAGAGCCATTTACATCTCCTGCAAGTGGTCCTGGCACACCCCCTGATGGCCTGAGTGGCTGTTTCCTTGAGGTGCTTTATTGAAAAGAGATAATATGTCATTCATTTGGGGGAAGAAACTTAAAAAATTTAAATTCCTCTGTGTTGCTAGCATCAGTACAGTCATCTTCTTTGTCAAATTGCTTTGACAATTTTAGCTGGAATTTACACTCAGAAGTGATAACCTGGGGGAGGTAGATGCTATTACACTCTGCTGCCTGACTGCTACCCAACATCTTGGGAAAAACCCTAGGAGTTTAACCTATAAGGAACATGACTCTCTTTGCTAGCAGCCTCAACAGTGTAAGTCCCAAAATGCCAGGCAGGAAGCAGGGGATCTAAGTTCCAAACTCAACTTGGCTTCTCAAGGAGCCTTCCAGATTGCAGCTGGTTTACTATTATGTTGCAGCAATGAAAAATGAAAGTAAATTTTTCTTAGAACCATAGAATTATTTAGGTTGGAAATGACCTCTTGCATTTATAGGCACTAAGAGTAATGGGCTTACTAGGAAAATGTGCTAAAAGGAATTCTTGGCTAACTTTAACCCCCTTAAATAGGGGCCTGGGTGTGCTCCCTGTGAGGTTTATGACTTCTGTATTAGATCATCACTATATGAGTAACAAAAATCGTGCAAGCAGCTAAATCACTTATGTATCCCTTCCTAGCAAACTGCCCTAACAGATTAAATCTAGGCTCCTTAATTTTTTTAAAACCTCAGCCAAAGGAAATTAAGACAAAGAAAGAGGAAAAATCTCTCAGTTTTTCACCTGCCCCACACAAATTGATGATTATATTTAACAATAATAAAAGGAGATTTTAGCACATAAAAATAAGCAGATCTTAAAATGCAATTACTGGATTACAGGGAAAAAGAAGTAAGAAAGAAAAAAATGCTGTAGAATGCGAAATGCTACAGAAACTGAAGAAAAAAAATATGCAAAGGTTAAGAAAATATTTTTCTGAATTGGAATCAATAAAGATACAGATCATTGTTCAGAACTAGTCATTTGCTGTAGTCATATATCGTAAGAATGTGTTTTAAAAGTAAAAATAGTTTAGCTTGGTTAAGGATTTACTGTGAACTTGAGGCAAATGCTTTCCGATGCCTTTCAGCTTTTTTGGCTGGTTGAAGATGTTTACTTACATGGTGATATAGATTATTAGATTTAAATGAATCTTCTAAGTAACAAATTGCTTTATTTTTAAAGTGATAGGGATATTATTCATTTCTCTTGACATGGCCATGATGGTATTAAGAATATTAAAAAAAAAAAAAAGAGAGAGAGAGAACATGTAGATAGTTGTATAAATATCATTAAATTTTTGAAATATTTAGAAATAATACCATTAGCAATTATTTACTTCACTCATCTCTTACACGTACTGGTAGCTGAACAAATAGTCAGTCTCAAGAGAGGATAAAACATCTGCCTTAATTACCCAAATTCTTGCCCTGACTGGGGTGTGAAAGTGCACAATTAACTCCAATTAACTCTGAGACTTAGCAGTGTTTTTCTTGGTGGCTTAACTTTCCTAGGGTCCTTTTCCCAGGAGCTACTTACTGGTAGGAAAGGGGCCTTTTCAATTTTCATTCTGTTCATGTTTACAATTAATTAGTGAGATGAAAGGTAGTGTCATTCTTTCTGACTACTGCTATAATAGATTTCTATGCTCAACACAGATGAAATGGGAGACTGGTATTTAGGTTATAGCTATCTGCTAAAACAGTGCTACCCAACAGGAGGCATTTTTTATGTGAATGTTTCTAAAAACATTTTTTGGATGCAGTAATATGAACACTGAACAGTTACCTTTGCTTTATATAAAACTATTATGACAATCACCCATATGATACAGAAAATGACACCAAAAAAACACTTTTCAAAAATTGCTTGTTTATATTATGAAATTATTTTAGCTCCCAAGCCTATGGGAATGTTAATACATGTTAGTACTTGAAATAAACTCATGAGTGATCCTAGTGTGAATCAAAATGAACATACTCTCTCTGTAAGCTTTGTTTAGTTGGGTTTTTTTAGGTGATCTGCACCTTCAAGAAATATCTGCTGGATATATAGCACAGTTTATTAGCCTAAGCTTAAATCTTCCTTCTTTTTTTTTCTTTTTTCATTGTCATTTCTGTGTAGGTTTCACACTGGCTATCATCTCCCACCTCTTCTGCACCAGGTGTGCCATGTTTGCAGCTAAACTTCTCACTCATATGATGGTTGCTTGTTTGGGTACTCAGGTAAGAAAAAAGGTTGAAGTCTCAAAATGTAGAGTAAGTACATGTTTGCTTTCCTTTTCTTCTCTTTCATGGCCATGTCTGAACAGACCTTCTACAGTGTAAACATTTTTGGAAAATGTAAAGTTTCAACATATGACACTTAAAATTAATCCAATATTCATATCCTGTGCTGGGAATTCAATTGAAATTACACACTCTCTGAGAATATTGAATGAGAACCGATGGATGATACAGCAATGTGAGAAGATAGTCCCATGTGTGGAGTGCTGTGCTCAGTTCTAACTTCTGAAGGATTTTGAAAGTTATCTTCTGTTTGGGCCCACAGGCTTTTCTGTCTGTGACCTGTTTGTTGTTTAAATGCACTGCATTTTAAGTTTTATATGTAATTCTGATCTGTGAAGAATAATTCTTGAGAACAATTCCATGTGGTGTGTAAATGTAATAATTTTAATTACAGAGCTATGGTTTGTATGGTTCTAAGTAATTTTGTCATTCATCCTCAATCCTTGAAATACATGGCTCTCCTGATCTCTTTTCATTTTGCCATGAAATGGTTTTGAAAGTTTAGAACAAAATTTTTGAAAGAGTATTTTAGCAGGGTAACTGCTTAGCTAGCGAGCTAGTTTGGAGAGGAAGTAAAGACAGTTTGGCAGCAGCTCTCAAAGAAAAAAAAGTGGCTTTAAGGCAGAGTGAAAAGAGAGCAACAAAGGAGAACTGAACTACTATGCTTACTGTTCTGAACAGCTGAGGAAAATCTTTATACAGTTATGTTGTGATATGTTGGCCTCCTGTGAACTAGCCCGATTAGGAAGCCAAAATTTAACAGAAAACGCTATGTAGATGGTGTATGTTCATCTGGACCCACATACAAGCATTTGGTCACTCTATATATAATTAGAAATTTACAATGTAATTAAAAATTTTGTGGGTTTGCTAACTAATGACTCTGTATGAGAGGAGCTATTTAAGACAGTTTTAACTGAGAACTTACTACGTAAAAATCAGTACTTAATAATTCATAGTTTAAATACAAAGAAAATGTTAATATTTTACATTTCGATCTACTAATCTTTAGGCAGTGCTAGACACTGGATTTGTAACTATTAGCTCTCAAGCCACTCTACAGAATGAAGCAAGCTGGTCTTTCTCTGTGTGTTTATATTTTTACCAGAAAAAAATAAAACTGGGAAGCTTTTTGTGGTAGCTCCTCTGTTTTATAAATACATAATTAGTTTTCATCTCACATCTGCACTAGGTGTTTATTAGGTTTGTAGTTTTGGGGTTCTTTTTAAATTGCTACCAGTGCACTAGTTACTCATGTCTGTAGATGGCAGTCAAAGCTTTTCAGCACATTGCTCAGGAACTTGCTGTTCCAAGGCTGTGCCTGCTTTGTAGTTGCTCACAATAGTTCATTTCTCTGTCAGTGATGGGGAATGGTGATTCACAACATTCAACCTTCATTTCATTCTTGATGTGTCCAGGGTTGTCAGCATTAATGGAGCACTTGTAAAGCATTCAAGAGTGGATGTTTCACCATGTGTTTGGTGAAACTCATTGGAAAGACATAAAAGACTAGATATTTGCAAAACATTTTTTATTCCTTTTGAGCATAAGTTTATGCAACAATACCCTAAATACATGAAGGAAAAAATTACTGGGCTCAGATTTTCAGTTTTGAAATAAATTTAGATTAATTTTTGAGTATTCAAAAAATTGAAGTGAGAACATACCTCACAGTGTCGCAATACTGTCATAGTAGTTAATATAATTTTTCTTTTCAGAGCTATAAACCTAGATTACAAACTTAATAAGAACTATTGTTATGGCTACCATGCTTTGCCTGAGAATTCCCAGACAGAATGCATGAATAAGCACTTTATACATGGCTTGTTTGTATATACTCAGCTGGATGCATCTTGTCCACATTAAATTTCAGGGGCCATTTTCACAGTACATGCTGAGTATTACAAATGACATGAACTTATGCTAAATTCTCTATTTAGACTTTTTGTGAGTGCACTGTTGAGCAGCTTTGCATATATGCAGAAATCACTTCTCTGGAATATTTGAACATTCACAATCTGCTTACAGCAAGTATTGTGTACAAATGGCCTTCTGTAGTGGTTTGATCACATCTATTTCATTCTGTGAGATAAGGACCAGAAGAAATGCAAAGCAGGCTCAAAACTTCAAAGAATATAAAGAAGTTTATTACTAACAGAGTTAGAAGTAACAAGAAATAGTAAGAAGTTAAAGCAAAACCCCCTTCCCCCCTCCTTTTTTCTCTCCAGCACTCCACCCTCCTTTTACCACCTCACACAAAAGGTAACAATTTTGGTCAGTGTTGCAGTCTTTAAAAGTCTCTTTCTTATGCTTAGGGAAAAGGGTTCCCTTCTGCTATGCCGTGGAAATCCTTCACAACTCAGTAGTCTGCCTGGAAACTATCTACCGAAGTGAAATACCTCTCCCATGAAAATTCCACAGTGTATTCATACTGCAATCATGGGCCATCACATGGAGTTACAAGATTTTTAAAGATGAATTCTTCCAGCCTAAACACAAAGGCTCTCTGCTTCCAGTCTCTTTTAAACATGAATTATTCCAGCTTAAACACAAGGGCTTCTCTGCTTCTTCACAAACTTCTAAAAGCTGCTTCACAACTACATGGCCTGGCATAGGCATTCTCTTACATCTTCCCAAGCTGCAAGATGAATTCTCATAGGCATGGATTTTCATCTCCCCATACTTTAAAATGATTTAAAGAGTTCAGTCCTCTGCAGCTGCTAGAAGGGGTTTTAAGACTGACTTTCTCTCTCTCCCTGACCATGCAGCCTCCATGTTCTTCCCCCTCACATCTTTCCCCACGGGCTGCGCTGATGTTCAGTTGGGTGCGAGCTGTGCAGGCTGGAAAAGGAGGCTCCGCTGGTCCCGCTGGTTCTGCGCAGGCTGCAGGAGGGGGAGACAGGATGCTCCCCCTGGTCTCTAGAAGCCGAGCTGGATGAATTCGGCTATGGGGCAGTCCAGGGATAGTTCAGCTGCCCGCGGCTCTGGGGGAAGGGAGGGGGGGGGGCAGGCAGGAGCCTGGGCCAGGCTCAGAGGCCCCTGGAGGCTCAGAGGTTCCCCCCCCCCTCTCCCTCAGGAGACCAGGAACAAAAGGAACTTCCCGCCCTTGCACGGGGTTTAAATATGCAAAAATCGCAAAAGTGCATTGGCTTAAAAGCTTGTCAGTCAACTCAGTTTCAACCTATTACACCTTCCCTTCTTATGGCCAGCAAAGCAAAATTAAAGTCTAGTGGTCAAATAGAAAAAAAAGGCATAGGGGAATTGATGTCATCCTATTTTTGTCAAACAAAAAATTAATGTTTTCTCATTTATCCAGTCCTCAAACTTCTTATGCACTACAATGATGCACTTAGCATCATCACTTGTCACTGCAATAACTACCAAACTGCCAGGCCAAGTTGATTCTACCACTGACTTTGATAGAAACGCATGATGAAGAATTATACTTACTCTTTTTAAATATTTGAAAATTGTGTGTTGTTCAACCTGAACAGAAATACATGTCAGTTATGTTTTTCAAGAAGCAATAGTGCATACCATCTTCTTTTTAAAAAAATCACTATTTAAAAATTATAAACTGCAGCCTTGGTAGAATTGTTGCATTATTATTTGGACTTATTCAGATTTGGACAATTCTGCCAGAAGATAAATTTTAAATGTGTGATAAAGTCTCCAAGAGGTCGTGAAGGAGCAGGATATGAATGAATGAATGAATGAATGAATGAATGAATGAATGAATGATTGTACAGCTAGTAGCTTCTGCCATCCTATAAAAGTGAAACCTCTACAGAAACAGTGAAATGGTGCTTCTGCTGTACTGTTTTTAATCTTAACTCTTCCAAAATAAGGAAATTCTTATTTTCCCCTATACGTAATCAAAGCCCAAAAGAAATTGACATATACTACCTCGATAGGGGGAGCTTGCAAAACATGTTCCAAAAGGAGGTGTGTAGAGTGATTCTCTGTACCATCCACCACAGAGGCAACTCATGACAGTGAGTGACGGAGTGCCCGCCTCTCTCCTGGAGGTAGACAGCAGTTTTCATTTTAATTCAGTCTTCTCTTAAGGTAAGCCTGAGCCTTTTAGTCAGCTGCTGGGAAATACTAGTTAAAGGACTGTTTCTGAAGAAGCTGGGAGGTACAGAGTTTCACTAAACTCCAGGTCCATATTAAATATGAAACTTCTATGGAATAGGAAACAACAAAT
This sequence comes from Eulacestoma nigropectus, assembly GCA_013397775.1. Lineage (NCBI taxonomy): Eukaryota > Metazoa > Chordata > Aves > Passeriformes > Eulacestoma > Eulacestoma nigropectus. The sequence goes on along the minus strand of VZTE01003859.1, from coordinate 703,013 downwards.
ATTTTTATGCATTCCTTGAAAGTTTGAGCCCAGTTTCCCAGAGTGAGGGAATTTGCTTAATTGTCTTTGAGGAAAACTAGGCCTGAGATTTGCTGCTGTAACCTGACAACAGCAAATAATGCTGATGAAATACCATCAAAACTCACTCATAAGATTTGAGAGGACACAGAGGAAACAGAAGAGAATTGTACACAGTGATCCAGAATAGGTGCGCATTTTAGAAATTTGGCTCCATGCTAATGTGTTTCGTCCTGTTACTTTGTGATGTGAAATATTTCGGTAAGAATTATGAGTGGTATGTAGTCTTCTTCTACCCTTGATGTCAGTGTTCCTATCTTTGGAATAATAAAGTCTAACATTTCTCATTTATAGAGGGAAAGGTTCTGCAGATGTTACTAAGAAGGGAAAGTGGAAAAGATTTTCACTTCTATTGGAGTGTTGGAACACACGGCTAGCTGAGACACTTGTTGGGTATGTCAGAAGGGAAAGGTGTGTCAGTAAAAAGGTTCATATGGATAAGCTGCTCTCACCAGTTCCCTACATAACATTTGTATGATCATAGGAAATAAATTTTTGTTGCTTTATAATAGTCATGCTCTTCCGGGGGATATGATGTATGTTCCCTAGTCCTACTGAAAACATGTTCCCATATAATACAGCAGGTAATGACTCTTGGAGTCTCGCCTGTTTTCTTTATTACGGTTGCAAGAATTAGGACCTAACCCTTTTCTCCCAGTGACTATCTTATTTGGTTTCAAACTGAATCATTTAATTATCTACCAGCTGATTTCAGTAATTCCCACCAAGTCAGAGCACAGTTCATGCTGCTTCTTTCAGAAGCAGTTTTAACCTAATCATAAGTTGAACTATTTGGGAATTGGATTTAAATAAAACAAAATTTCAGAGTGAACTAATCTAAATTGAATGCTTTTATAGCAAAACAATACATTTTGTCATCAATGAGGCTTTGTGGGCCAATCTCTATTACTCTGAGTTTCTATTTTTGAGTCCACAACATCCAAGAAGAATCAGTCAAAGCTGGAGCTAATCAGAGATTTTTAGTAGAAGAGATTGTAATCTATTTCAAGATGTCAATGACTTTATAAGTTGTATTGATTATATGTATGTGCAGACATTTTATAGATAGATGGATAGATACACAGATATCAGATGTCCTCAGATGTTACGTAGGGTGTATAACGTCCTTCAGAATCTGGAAGTCAAGAACTCCTTACCTCGAGAAGTGGGGTACCCAAACATTAGAATATATATTATGCACAATTAAATAGTGAGGAAGGACTGCTACCATAAAACAACAGCAGATCGTTACCTGATCACCCAGATTTCTTGTGAGGAGCCAGCTACTCGTAGAATTTGTTTCAGAATATTTCCCTTTTCTCCAGCAGAGGGAGTCAGTTTGCCTGTGGAATTCCATCAGATGCCAAGTTGCCGCGGCTCCAAGAGATTTGATATGAGCATGCTGCCGTCTGTGGATACTTAGAACTAAATCTCAGGCAAAAGCAGAAGGCTCTGGAGATGCTCTAAGAGTTTATCTTTATGGTCTCAGTCTAGAGAGTGTGGAGATGTAGAAGCAGCTGAAAAACCTCTATCCCATGAAGAGAGGGTAGTAGTCATGTCCAGGTGAATGAGTGTAAGAAATAAATCGGAAAAATTCGACTTAAATCTTATGCTATTTGTTTTCATCTGCCAACACAGGATTTTGGTCTTTCACTGATAATCTAGCACTATGGAAGTACCCATATATTTTTACTTTTGCTACTCGTAGGGATTTTACTTCTACCACCCTTGTTCACTTTTCTCATGTAGTGTAATGCATGAGTTTTTAACATGTAGTGTTAATGCACAGGCTGTTAGTTTTTTTATAGATTATCTCTTAGGGTTTGCCAAAACTCAGATACATGAGCAATTCTGTAACATATGTTAGAATGCTGCTACATTACATCACACCTCCTGTCCTCACTGCAAACAATCAAATGTTCTGTTTTTCGCTTTAGATTATATGAGATTTCTATCAGCTAATGCCTTCCAGCTCTTTTTTATTATACTCTATTTTTTCCCAACAGCACAAGCAGTTGGGCACCACACAGAGAGAGGAACAGATAGAAACATTCGCAGGTTGCCTATTCACTGCTGTTCTTGGTGTCTTTCTGTGAAGCAGGTTATACTGCTGCCTCTCTCTCTTTCATGCTTCATTGTCATTTTTCAACTCTCTCCCATTTTCTGCCTCCTTTCTTCACCTGTCTTGGTTTTGTCCTCTCATGTGTGCCATTCTGCTTTAATTAAAAAATAGTTATCTATAACTTCTCCTAATTAGCAAATCTCCTGTTGCTCTTTCCCTGCTGAAGGCTTTCCTCAAACCTGCCTTGATGGAGAGAAGGACCACAGCAGTTGCTGTTACCTGTAAATTCAGGCCATAGCAACAGCTGTGCTGTGTTAATCTGAAGTATCCAAAGCATTCTTAATTTAGCTTATCTTTTGGAGGAAAAAATCTACAGGGTTTTATGAACAATAGCACTTCAATAGTTTTCCTTTACAGCTAATTAAAATTATACTAACCATTGAATCTTTAAGTTCTGTTCTTCTCCACTAGTGTCACTTTGCTTGCTTCCACCTGCAAGAAAGTTTTAAAAAGTTTTTTTTTTTCCATTTTTGACAGTTTTCTCATGACCTGTTTCATAACTTTCAGGCAGCTAATGTTCCATAATCAGTAGATTAACAAAGCCTTTTCAGGACTTAATTGGATTAATTATTTGTATACATGAAACCAGAGCCTGACCTCGCCAGATTCATATGGCAGGTTTAGTTTTAAGTGTGCTGGGGTTCTGATTGCTTTTGAAAATAACTGAATATGATTTATGTAAATGCTGGCTTACTAATGATTGTGGTTAACTATTATTAAATGCTTTTTAATAATGCTTAATTTATTAATTCTTAATTAATGCTTAAATAATTTTTGATTGTTTAGTCAGTAGGCTATGGTTGAGTTTTATACGCTGGTAGATCTGATTTTGTTCACATGGTCATTTTTCCCTGTTTGTATAGAAAGTGTCTTTTGAAAATGACACTATAGAGATTTATAAGAATTAAACAAACAGGTTATAGCATGACAGATTTTTAAAAATTTTTTTATTATCCCGTGTAAATATTTTTAAAGTATAATTTGAAAGAAAGACACTAATACTAATGTAGATTTGATTAGATTCTGAAAAATTACCGTGAAATAAATAAATGCTGGGAATGACAGTGAATAATCAGTGAAATGGATAACAAAGAGTTTGGGATGTATATTTGCCAGAGGGATAAAGCAGGACCATGTAACTTAGATGTTCACATGCTAAAAAAAACCCCCAAACTGTGTTCAGTCGTGAAAAAAGGCTTAGAAAACCATGATGGTTGATCATATGCTGTATTTGCATATTTCCATTTCAAAAAAATGAAGAAACCAGGAAGCTTTTTTTTGGGCGAAGATAGATGAATAAGTAGAAATCAACTAAGCACAAGGCATGTTTGTAATTAGAAATTAGCTTCCATAGTTGAAATATTTGCCGGGAATCGTAGAATTTTATGTGGGTCTCAGAGACCAGAGATGGGAGAAAGTGCACAGGAGATAATTAACTACATTGTTTTACTTCACAGCTGAAATGGGATAGGAATCTTGCTTTAGTCAATAATTGTGGATCAGCTGGCAAGAAGTAGCTTGGAAAGCACAGGAATTCAAAGTCTAAAGACTGTCCATCTGTGGGTAAACAAACAGAATTGAATCGAATGAGCACCTAGTATCTCATTTACCCAGGGATACAAAATGTCTGCTCCACTCAAAGGATAAATATTCTGATGAAAATTGTTAGCCCTTTCCCTGTGTTGCCCCAGTATTTATCCCTGGTCCTTGCAGTGTCCAAAGGCTTGCATTTTATTGTGTCCTGCAGTAGTTTTGGACAGATACTGCTCTAGTCTGGGGTGTGAGAGCTTCATGTTCCAGGCAATCCAAGCACAAGTCTTCCACCATTGTGGAGAAGCAGGTGGGAAACAAGGGACATACAAATGTTTTCACTGTGTTATACAAGGTTGAGTGGCACCTCTTTATGCAAGCTTTTAGGCTTCTTGTGCTCTACAGTATCCAGGCTCAAAATTAGGAAAACTCAGCCTTGAAAATAAGTTAGTAAATAATTTGTGGTTTTGAGACCAAAAGAAAAACAAAACAAAACAGCAACAACAACAAACACAAACAAACAAACAAAAACCCAAAAAACAAACAACCCAAATAGCTGCAATAATGGAAGCCTTGCTTTGGGATAAGTGATCTTTTATTTCTTTTTAATGTGTTCCCACAGTGAGAAAAAAGTTGGGAAGAGAGGGATCAAGTATGCATACGGTATAAATACATCCCATGAAGATGCATCAATCCTCTAAACCTAATATACAGAAGTTTTTTTCTTTTCCCAGTACCTCTGTCATAGGTGTGCATGACTCAGCACAACATAAATGAGAGGCAGATAGAGAAATATGTAACTGAAAAGTACCTCTACAGACCTGTCTGTTCTATGTAAATTCATAATTAAATTTGGCTCATAGTTACTGCTATTTATTACTTCTGAAGTATTTTTAGAATATTGCAAGTTCTTCTTGAGTATAAACTGTGGTCAAGATACAGCAGTGTGCTTACAGACAATCGGAGACAGTTACATGAGCATTTTCAGAAGTTCTTCATGGGGGATAAAAGACAGAGCTCTATAAAAAAATCTATCCTCATGTTTAACTGTGCTCTTCAGTTGTCACAGATCCTTGCAGCCACTCACCTTTGAGCAGAGTTTTTGGGTAGATGGGTGGTTAATGTGTTCCTAAACCCTCATCTGAACGTTTGCCAAGTCATTAACTTATAGTGATGTACAGTGTCCTACCCTTGACATGGGACAGGTTAAAGCAATATCCATATATTAATCTTTATATTTTGTATAAACATGTACCTTGCCTTTTACTTTATGCAGACTGATATTTGGCATTAATATGTTGCAGCTCATTGCTAACGTCTAGCTGAGGCCAGATGTGATGGCTACTAATCTTGTCAGGATAATTATTAGTCTGGGCATCTCAGCTTTGAAGAACAAAAGCTTTCAGGATATATTTGATAGTAAATGCTATCTATTGTTAAAATATATTTTGTTAACATCAGACTGATTTCTTAAAGCCTTGTAAAAATGTGGTTTCACTGGAAAAGGAATGGAATAAAAGCGAAGAAGGAAGTTGGATGAAAAAGCATTCACCATGTGATTACTAAGTCCTAAAGCATTAGCTCTTCAGTCACCTTCTGTGTTATAAAATTCTTTACATTAGTGATCAAAAGTTCACACTTCTCTTACTCTAACTTTATGAAATGTTTCTCTCTAATGTGTTCTTGGTTGCGTTTTTTAATTAGTTTTAAATGAAGCTAGCTTTGACACTTTTAGCATTTAGACTGTTATTTGGTCTTTGTTCTGTACTGTATGCTCAGTACTGCAAAAAGATAAAATCAAAGGTGAACTTGCTCTTAATTGCAATAACAGATCATTCCTAACATAGGAAGCAAATGTAAGGCTATGTTAATTTTCTCTTTAGAAGCGTGAATGGAAAACCACTTTTTTTATCAGAAGTGCAAAGAATTCACTCCTTAGAAATCCAGTAATAGCTGCAGACAGAGTCTGTGTCCGAGCTTGGCTGACTCTGGCTGGAAACAGAAGTCACTGGGAATGTCCCACCAAACTTTCATTCTCTTGTTGCCTGGAAGATTTTCCTTCAGATTTATAATGAACTTTTACTGCGGTCAGTTTAGTTTAGACATCCAGAAAGTATGCATTGCAGAATAATAAAATGTGATGAGACATCTCTGAAGATAGCTGTTCACAGCTTTTTGTTCTAAAATCCTGCTGCAGTGTGTGACACTCATGCATACACACAGAGCTGGCAGCTTTCACGCAATGGTAGCTTTCACAACATTTGCTAAAGCTTTATATGTTTTAGGATTCATTTTTTAGTTTTATATTTAGACCATTCAATTTTGGAGGAGGTAACACGGTTTCCTATATAACTGATATTTCTTTATCGGTTTTCCTCTGTAACCTTTCTGTCCAAAGACATGTATCTTCCTTTCCTCCAGCTTACACAAGTGTCCTTATTGGCAAGTGTCCTTATTAAGCTTCACCCCAGGAAAAAGCATCTTCAAAAGATTCTTTGTCTGAAATGCTGAGATGCACAGGTGTTATTAGTGAGTTTGATAAATGTCAGATTCCAGTAGACAAGTCTGTTTATCAAAGGAAAAAAGAAGCACTTTATTTTTCTAACCCCTTAAATTACTGACATGTTATCTTCAAAATGTTACAATATTCTACAGGATTCTGCTAACATTTAGCTCTGTATAACACAACAGTTGTTCCTTTTTCAAAGTTGCTGCCTAATTTGTTAGTATAGCTCTACAAAAAAACTTTTTTTTTTTTAAGTAAAACCAAATAAATGTGAATATTTATTTCTCAGCAGTTCGTTGCCCGCTTAGTTCATGGTTGTATATGGGTTGCTCACTTTCAGCTTTATTAGTTTATAAAGTGTTGCACTATTTGTGATGCTTACAATACATTAGACATTATAAATAGAAATTTGAAGAAAAGAACTAACCTGAGGAATTTTTAGTATAAAGAATCTCCTTGCCATTTGCTGCAGGAGATTGCTTTCCTTCCTGAACTTTTAACTGAACATTGTATCATATTAACCTTTCAAAATATTCAAAGCTATTGCGGGTTGTTGATTGAGATATAGACACAACAGATGACTCCAGCTTTGGAAGTCATCACTTGCCATCAGTGATGGAAGTGTAAGTGTTGTAGCTTCCCTTGGTTTATTTCATAATCCTGCACAAGAATCACCCACAAGAAGTTGTAGCAGTGATCTCCTAACATGCTAAATAATCCTAGGTATGTCTGTTGCTTAGCAAATCTGATATATCATACAACCTTAGTCAAACACCGAGAGGACACCAAGCTATAGAAAATAAATGCTTTGTAAGACTTCATTTGTACCATCCTAATTTTGAGCTGCTATACAGGTAAAGAATTGACGTATTTGTAGCTATAGTAGATAACTTTCAACCAAGATCCAATATTATGCTTTCAAAACATCAGATGGATTTACTGCATTTATTTAAAGGGAGAGAAGCACAGTTTTTAAATGGTACTGAAGTTCTATGGAATAAAATAAATGGATAGGGTCCTTGCAATTTAATTTTCAGCATTTTTAGTCTGAAGCAAATGGAGTTAGGATGTTATCTAAACTCAAGCTTGTCATTCTGCTTCCTAATATTCTTTCATGCCCACTTGTCAAGACTTTCAATGAAGTATTGCACCTTATTTTCTTCAAATGAAAGAAAAAAATTCATGAGGTTAAGAATATGATCTTGTTTGGTAACTACCAAGTAATATGCTTTAAATAAACTAGTAAATTATGAGTTGCCATTTGTTCACTAATTAAGTGGGTTTTCTTAAGATGGAACGAGATAGATGGATTAATTGTGGTACATTTCCCAAAATAAGTTATTTCTTAGATGACATTGTTGGACATAATTTTTAATATGGCCGATGCTTTCTAACTAAGATTTGCAAAGCTTTGTGTGGTAACATCCTCTGATAGTACCATTCAGGAAAGTCAAGTGTCGCTGATAAATTAGAAACATTAGAAACTCATCTCAGACTGTAAGTTTTCTTTTCCATTCCTATCCCAGCAAGTCTTCCCTGCACATCTGGTGGAATTCTGGAGACTCAAATATTTTTATTGTAATTTGCTTTTAGCCTCAGTTCAGCTCTGTGGTCAGTTCCATAGCATGATGGCCCTCTCTTCATCACAACCCATCAGACTAATAGCAGTTGCTACACTCTCAGATGATACAGAATTTCTAAAATTAATTCTGACTTTCCAGCAAGTCTAGAAGTCTGTTAATAATAAGGAAAAGTTCTGCAGAATCTACTTCATGATTTGAAAAAGAAAAAAAAAGCATGTCCTCTGTATCCAGAGTTGACTTTCCTTTCCTAAAGGTACTGAGGTTTTTTCCTCACTAAACTCAAAGAAAAAACAAGGTTTTTGTTTATTTTAGAGGTTTGGGGGTTGATGTGTTGTGTTTCTTTGCTTTTCTTTCAGTCTCTGTTGTTGGTATAGCTCATCATAGCACTTAGTGATTCTCAGTTCACTTTGGGATTAGGAAGCTGGTTCCCCTGTGGGATAAGATTGTCATAAATTTTGTCCTTGTCTTTGTTTGTTATTGATGTTTTCACATTTCTGTATAAAATCATGAAAGTTGTAACTCCATGTTTCTTGTCAGTGGACCACTTCTCTTTCTGTGGATTTGCTGGTGTTCATTCTAAAAACAAGTCAGTCTGTGAAATTTCCTTCTCTCATGTGCTTTCTTGATCCAGTGCTTAGTAACATTTGAGGTGGCTTAAGGAGAACTGTAAGCAGAGAGTGACCCAAATACAGCTGCCGAGTAGGTATGTATCAGGGTAGAAATTAACTGTTTGTTAATAGCCAAATCACAGAACAGAATTAAAGAATAATTAGGATGAGAAGACCTCTAGAGATCATGTAGTCCAGCTCCTTGCTCAATGCTCCCCATTCAAATGAGAGAATTCAGAGAGAGCTGTGTAGTTTAGATTTCATTCTGATCAGACAGGTATGTGCTAGGAAGCAGCTTGCTTCTTGCAATTCTAGTGTTTCTGGGCGGATTTGAAATTCAGAATGGGATTTGGAGAGTCTTCTATTGATATAACTCAGATTGTTACAAATTATAAATCAAAAGCTTCCAATTGAAATGGATCATAATTAAGCAATAGTCTAAATGCTCTAAGTAAATAATTCCAAGTAGCAGGTATTTTTCAAAATGCTACATGTAGTGATTACACTTGGAGATGTCATTAGAGATAATTCTTATGGTTTAGCTCTGCAGATCATATTGTTGCCTGCTGAATTTTAGAAAACACTTTTATTTAGTTGTTTTTAATGATTCTAATGAAGATATTTTACTGTATGAGCTATAATTCTGGGTGTTCACTTTGGTTTCAGAGATATGTGCTTTTAACTTAAATTTTATAAAATATAAAAACTTTGAGTTACCAGATACATTACCTTTTTATTATTATTTTCTAAGCTGTTTTCAAACAATTAAAGTGAAATAAAAAAGACTTTCTCTCTCAGTCTAAAAAAAATGCCCAGATTAACTACATGGGTGTATGTGTATCTGAGGTTGAAATGCTGAAATGTTGTGCTAGAGGTTCTTCTTGCAAACCAGGTTTGACTAAAGGAAAGACTACTGTATATCTCTCACAGAATCCTTCAGAAACCTAATCTCTACCTCCATTTAATTATCAAATCTGTTTCTCTATCACATGGCCTCTATTGATGTGATCACTTGTTCCTCTCAAATTTAACTTTGATTTCGAATATGGATCAAGAAGTTTAATGTCAGGTTAATTCCTCCTGATGAAATCCCACTTCATGTGAAATGAAGATATATTTGATATTTTGGTAGCTCATTTATCATGCTTTTTTGAGTCTATCATGATCAGAATATTTTCTTTATTTTACATAGAAAAGTAAAGAAAAGCAGTGCAGTGTGGTACAGTAAAAATACTCCTTTTGTTTATTAAAAAGAACTAAAAAGAAAACAAGTTAAAAGAAATCATCATATGCTTTATATATTGTGTTGAAGTTAGTAATAGGATCAAGAATAACACCAGAAAAGACTTCTGGTAAATCCAGCTGTGTACAGGAGAACTGAAGCTTTATGTGTGACAGCCAAGTTATACCAGCTATGTGCTGCTGAAGTCTGTACAGCCACCTTTCTATTCAGATTCTTTGTCAATAATTGCTCACAGGGAATGAAGACAACATTTTCTTATGCAGGTCTTGGTTGTAAACAACTACAAAAAGTTGTCAGCATGGTTGCTAATTAATAAAATATGAGTTGAGAACAAAATTCATTTTCCCATAATTAAGCACAAATTTAGTCTATATCCTTCAAGTATTACACTAACAAAATTGTACAGTAAGCTGTGTTAGCATAGACTTCCTGCTCTGTCTTTTCTGGGTATTTTGGTTGGACAGAGATGGAGCTGCATGAGCGTGTTTCAGAAGCTTTACCTTTTCAGCAACTGTTCCAGCTGTAAGGGCTCCACAAAGGCTGTCCTCAGTTTTGTGACCCTAACCTCCCCAGGCTCCCTTCCTGCAGTGAGGAGTCTTCCTCACTGTGAGAATAGCTGAGTTAGACTCCTGTTTTGAATAGTTTTGTGAGGGAAGCTATCCCTCTTCCTTGTCTACCTTGTCCCTCTTCCTTGTCATAGTCAGTAAGATTATGTTTGCCACTGAATTATTATTAATATTTAATATGAATTACTATTATGTTGTCAGTGAATTTAGCTTTTCTAAAGTGAATTTCTCCACTTCTCTTTCATGGTGTCTTCATCCTGCTGGTATCAAAATAAAGCAGAACCTAATCAGCTTTTGGAGTGCTAAAGCATACAAACAGAAATGAGCAGTAGTCACAAAGTTGTCCAACAATAACAAGTATTTCCTTTTTCTTTTTATTATAAATGGGGAAATTAAGGTAGCTTCTAAAATTTTATAATAAGAAATATATAGTTTTGATCTAGACACCTAAAGATGGTGTAAGTATGTTGGATCAGTAATTTAAATGTTATGTAATAAATTATGGGGTAAAACATCAAGACTCAAATTACATATAAGAAACTTCTTCAGTAAAAAGGTTAGTTACTAGACTAAAAGAAAGTTACTAGTTTGGGTAATGGAGTTAATACATTTCTTTAGCTGTCCAGTTTTTTATCATTAAATCATCCTTGAATTTCTTGAGAAATAAGAGTAGAAATATGTAGAATTCAGAATTTCTTTCAAAAGCATTGGTTTTAATTTCTTTCCAAAAATGCATATATTTGAAAACAGAAAAGAAATTCCTTTCCCTCAACTGAACAAAACAACAGGAAAATTTGTTTCGGTTAGTTTAATATTGGTCTATTTATCTAAGTGGCATCATGGGATCTAAATTATGACTCCTTTAAAGACTTAGATGATGAATGCTAAATTTTATTCATTGATAGCAAACTGTATGAAACTACATATGATAAACTATTTAGGTCATATGTGAAAGTTATTACATGTGGCGAAAGCTAATTGTAGATTTTGTCTTTTGGTTGATAATTGCTGTGAAATTCCACATAATACCATCCTGCTTCAGTCAGTTGGCCAAATTGCAGTCATTTCCAAGACAAGAAAAGTACAATAGTAATTTTATATGACAACCTGATCTAATCAGAGGTAGACAAATGTGGGGTTTTTCTTACAGAACAGAAATTAAATGGTTAGGCTGCAGTTTCCGTAGAAGTTGCTCTCACTCATTATTTCTGGCTTATTTATGTTTAGAAAGTAATAACAACTAAGAATAAGACACTATTCAGTAACTTGTATTGCCGGAAATGATGACAGTGCTAAATAGATTTTCTTTTTGTAAAAAGGTCCAATTACTCCATTATTAATGACATTATTTAAGTACTCATTAAATGTGACATTATTTAATGGGCTCATGTTAGTTTAAAACCTTCATTAAAGGATTGCTGTGGGGAGCTTTGTAATCTTGTATTTTTCCATCCCTCCAGTGTTATATTTCCTACTGTCCCTATGAATCTGGGAGGTTTTTCATTTGAACAGTGAATGTGGGATCTCGGGTTGTTGATGAAGGTGAAGATTATGTAGATTTCAGATGATAGAAGGAACTGGAAACAAGCTTCATCAGTTTCCATTGTCGCCTTTGAAATTATTGTATGATGTCGCAGTGATGTTTATTTGTTTTGTGGGTCTTAAAATCAGGTGGCAATTTCCTATCTTAGTAAGTGTGTCCCATTAAATAGTACTAAGTTTCACAAGTGATCAGTGGCAGAATACTATCCCAATGTGAGAAACAGGGCAACCAAGAACTTCTGCACTTAATTGTGAATGCATCTTCTACACTTTGTAGTTGTTAGATAAGGAAACATCAACATACAGTTGGCATTGCTGTTATTCCCTTGATTTTGGACAATTGGTATTTTAATATCCTAGGATTATAGGGAAAAAAAGACATTCATATCTAAAGCTGTTTTCTGTTGTAATTTTTTGTAATAAGCATTCTAATTATATCTAAAGTTAAATTGGTAATGAAGATATTACCAAAACATTTTTTCCAAAGCTTAGAAAATTTGTCCTCTGATAATTTTTTTTTAATTAAGAAGTGTTTTTGTCTGACTAAAGTTTTATATTTCCAAATAGAAGGTTTACACCTACAGTAAATAATCAATTTCTGTCACTTTTCCACTTACTGTAAGTTACTTTTCAAGTAAGCTCATTAATTTAATCAGACCTGCTTAGGAATAAGTATCTCAAAATGTGAGAATCTGGTTCTAGAATATGTTTCAGAACTGAAGTGCTGATTGTAGTACACTGATGTTGGATGGATCTTGTATTAAGGATGCTTTGGGGATCTTCAGTGCATTGTCATTTCTCAGGGATCACCATATCAGTGAAAAATGAAGTATAAAAGTACAAAGTATGTAAAACTTTCCATGTTTTAAAAGTATGTCTAAACTGTACCGAACTAAAAACTGACCTCTCTTTAAGTACACACGTAGATACACGTATATAAATTCATGTGGAGATGTACACAGATACATAGATAAACGTACACACAGGAAAGTTACAGAGAAAAGAGAGAGCAAAAGACAGAGACTAGCTAGACTGAATGTGTGCATATTTAAATAGATATTTTGTTTTATCTTTTTTATTGCATTATTTCCAAATGTGGGAACCTGTCGATGGTGCCTCTCTTCCACCCTCCTGTTTTTAACTCAGATTTCTTCTCGAAATCTCACGTGTTCAGGAGACTGCTTATAATTTTTGTAAAGCCAGCTGTTTTTGAAGCATATCAGGTGTGTTCCAAGATGGATTTATATTGAAGAAATGTCATTTCCTACTTCTCTTACATGTGATTACACATGCCATCGTTAATCTAGTGATTTAGCTTCTTATAAGCCTTCCAGATTCATGAGGCACAGACCTTTTTCCTCTGAATTCTCCTGCTGTGATTCAGAAGCCAAAATACCCCTACTACTACCCTTTGCCAGGCAAAATTTGTTTCATAAGCAGAGAGACCAGTATGTTTTCTCCACTGTAGCTAGTGGAATTTTCGTTGTTTTCTTCAGTCTTGATCAGCTATTGCTTAACAATGGCTCATATCACCCTTGTGCTCATTATAGCCATCTCTCCATCCCCTCCTGTTTCCCACCCTTGTTACACTGAAATACTGTATTTATTTGATTCCTTCTTTCCTTCGTCCTTCAGTAGTCTCTCCATCTAAGCCCACTCCAATTCTTCATTGATCATTACCGTCCATGACCTCTTCATATCTAACCTTTGTTTCTGAGTAACTGCTGGATGCTGTGATTTGACTTTCTGCTGCTTTCTCAAGAAAGTCTTTCTCCTTCTGATACCTCCCCGCAACCCCTGTTATTCCCCACACTAATCTCAGCATAAACTTCTTGCACTTAGCTAAGCCAATTAACTCTGTCATCTCCTTTTTATTTAAACACTAGCCCTTTAAAACTCTTTAAATTGTGGTCACCAGTTGTTACTGGACACTGTAATCTCATTCTTTCATTCTGTGGGACTCTTTTTAACGTGCTCAAATACCCTAACACAAATACCTTCGCTGTGGTGGTGAACATGAGAAACTTCATTCATTCACAAGAAACTTCTCCATTCCCATGCAACATTACAGTAGGATACCGTTCAGGTCCAAACCCAGCTTTTGTCTTGTGGTAAGCAAGTCCTCTTCTTTGAATTGTCTCATTAGTTTGCATTAATTGTGCATATGAATGTGGTGTACACAGTTCTGGCATGATTTGAATGCCTAATAAACTCTGATGAGTGAATATTAGAACATCATATAGTTTAAATTGATATACTGCAGGCAGTAGCAGTAGGGGAGGAGTTTTTTGTTTGAGACCTGAAGAGCAATCAGACTTGGAAATTTGAATACAGTAAACAGGAGGAGCTTGGAGAGAGAGGATCAGTCAGTCATCTTTCCCCCAAATCTTCTACATTCAAGTGTTTATTTTTTCAGAACTTTTTTTCTATTGACTATCACATTTGTTGTGGGAAAACTTGAGGGAATGAGTAAGTTTTAGCAGAAGTAGTACAACTTCCAGTTCTTTTTTAGAAACTCTGAAGTTAAATACCAGAAGAACTGTAAAATTTCAGGGATATTTTGATACGTGATACTTAGAATTAAGTATAAAATAATAAATACTGTGTTTTCTGTTAATTTATTAACCTGCTTGCTTTTTTTTTATGAACCATGTAGAAGTTTTAAAAATTTGAACATGCTGATTTTGCTCATTCAGGTCGTTTAACCATATATCATTTTGGTGACGTAAATAATATCATTGTCTGTTGATCGATATGTCTATGATTTAACAGAATTTTTTTACCTCAACTGCATAAGCACATAAGCCTTGCTCCAAAATAGGGACAGATAAAATATTTAATCTAAGCCTAGAACTCTCCATAAGATATATCCAGGCACTTGCTGTAAAGCAGGTCCTCACATCTAATTTCTGAGCTGTATTTGCTTTTGACCTTTGTTATGAAGTTTAATTTTGTTATAATGCTTTGCCTTATAACACAGTAAAAGGCAGAGAGTTCAAAGATCCCACTAATTAGCCCTGGTTTAGGCTTGCAAACTGGACAGCTGTACTAGTGTAGCATTCAACTCAAACCAATTAGTTCTACCCAGAGGCAAGGCTTATTTGTGTCCACCTAGACAAGATGTAACTTTTCTTCCAAGCACCGGGTAATATTTGTGTACTGCTGTACTGCACTGCTGGGACATAATGGCCTTGGCTGTCAGGGACCCATGTGCTGAACACCTTAGCACGTGTGCATGTGTCATTAATACACTTTGACTCAAGCTTTGACATTCAGATTGGCAGTGTGGTACATTATGTACATTTCTCCTCAGTCTCATATACTTTTTTACCTGTTCTACACTAGCCTCCACCTTTGATTCTCATTGTCTACGGAACTACACACAATTCATTTTTCTATTGATAACAAAAAATTAACAAGTTACATTATTACTTAGTAAATCAGATTGGGCAATTTGATACTTAGGAAGGATCTAATGCCCCCTCCTAGGTATATGACATCTTTCTGTGAGAAATTTGACAATATTTACAAGCAACAACAGCTTGGAAAGAAATAAAACAACATATACTAATGAAATTGCCAATGTCAGGAATTCATAATTTCTAATCTTTTGAGCCTCATTTATAGCAAATTGGATTACTTCCCAATTTAATATACAGTGAGACAGAAAAAAAAAAGAGTATCTCTATCTATCTCTATATTTGATGTTCTTATCTCAAGGTGTTTTAACAGTGAGATATAAAAGTCTATGTATTTTTGTGTATATGTTTGTATAGCTGAAATAAGAGTCATAGTTCCAATATGCTTTTTCCTTTGTGTTGGTTTTCTTTTCAGTATACTGTACTGGCTGTGGTCAAGATGAAGTTAATGTTCTTGATAAGACTATGGTGCGGTGTTGATAACAGACCAGTGTTCTGGCTGTTTCTGAAAAGGTCTTGTGTGGTGCCAAGGCTTTCTATTTTTCCCACTGTTTCCATGGTGAGTAGGCTGGTGCTGGGAAAGGATCTAGGAAGGGACACAGCGGAAACAACTGACCTCAGGCGACCAAAGGGATATTCAGTACCATGTAACATCATATTTAGAGATAAAAACTGAGGGACAGGGGTTAGCCTTGCTTGGAGACTGGCTGGGCATCTTTCTGGTTGTGGGAGGTGATGAATGATTGGTTTTGTATCACTTATTTGAATCCCTTTCCTTCGCTTACCAAATTGTCTTTATCATGATTAATTTTTCGTTCGTATGAATATTATTCACGTTGCTTTCATATGACCTAGTTAAAAGCTAAGGAGGAAAGTATTTTTAAAATAGATACTGATTTTATAATTTTTATGATTTTAATTTTTCTACCATCTTGCAGTACATATTTTGGTTAAAGAAAAACTATTTTTTAGGAAGAAGAGCAGCATCATAGTAAGGTATTCTTTTTAAACACAGAGCTATAACATCACTGAAATACTGCAGGAACAAGCATTTGTCCTATGGAACTATTCCTGACAAAATAATAATTATCTTCCTGGTGTCAAGTATATTATATTTCTTTTCTAGAAGTAAACAGTGTTCCTAGTGAAATTATAATGAAAACTGTGAGTGGGTTTTATATATGTGATAAATACTCTGACTGATGCTTTAATTTTCTAGAAAAAAGGACTAAAAACTACCCTAATAAATTTATTATTGTCATGTTTATGATTAATTTTTATGTATCAGTGAATAAATCTACCTAAATACAGGTTTTTGAAATAACTTCAACAGAATTTTCTCACCAGATCTTTGGCCAGCCACATTTGGACATGTACTTTGCAACACTCAAATATATTTTCTATTTTAGTGAAGAAATCTGTAGTTTAGCAGTAAAGGCCATCCACTCCTTTTACTCTTTATATTTCTGGAATTTCAGATATTGCTTTAAGATGTTTGGCCTTGTCACAAATGCCTCAATTTCCCTCAGTGTTCCTCTGCCCAAGGGTTATAAAATCTCTTCTCTGAATCACACTTACCTACAATGCAGGTGTTTCTTTTTGTTTTTCAAGGTCTACTTCTGCCTGAAAAGTAGAATACATGTAATTCTCCAGGACCTTTTTTTTCACCTTTATTAGTATTTTTATCTTTCTTTACCTTGTTTAAGTGGCTGTAAAGTTAACAAAATTGCGTTTTTTTTTGATGTAGTACTAGACAGCAGAAATAAATTGCCATTCTTGCAAACTTGCAAGAATGAAAACTTGTCTATCAAAATATGCAATGGCAAAAACTGCAAATATGTATCATATATAATAGGCAGATTTTCCTCATTAATTCTGAAACCTGCAAATAATTACATAATTGCTAGATAAACATAGGCTTAAAATGAACATAATATTGCTTTAGGAATTAGATTAACAATAAACCTTGCAGTGTATTTGAGGGGAAAAAGTCTCACTATTTTTTTTTCTTAATTTCTGGGTATTCATCTTCACTAAAAATTTGAACAGGCAGACATTTTCTGAAAACTTATTGTTTTATATTTAAAATTTAAAAATTTGGTTTACTTCTGACCCAAGTTACAGAGGAAGAGAAAAATTGAGCCTAAACCTGGCTCTATTAAGCATTATTAAAAAATTAAAAGCTGAATCTGGAAAGACTATCAGGAACCCTGTGCATGAGGCAGAGACTTGTTGGTTGAGGTGCGCCTTTGGGATAAAAAATGGCTCAGCAGACAGGTAAACCTGAGCTGTAGCTCCTTCTATGCTCATGCTTTTACTCTCATTTGCTCTCTGAAAGGACTTCAAATGGTCTTCAGGTTGGTACTATTTTGAAATATGATTTTTTTTTCATCTTATTTTTGCCTTTTCATCAAAGATGGTGTTTTTTTCTTTTAATGAGTTCTACATAAAAGTCTGTCTGCTTAATGACTGTTTCTTACCCACAAATGCAAAAGAAGTTTAGAAATTGTCCAGGTGCTTCTTTGACAGTGTACTATCAGCTATTAATTTTGATGGACGGTTTTAAATGAATTTTTTTGGTTCGTTCTTTGCATGCGTATTGTTACTAGTATATGAGGAAATTGGGAGGTTTTTTTTTGACAGAGATGTCCACATTCGGTAAGATAGCACACATCTTAAAGGGATATTAGAAGGCGGTAAACCTGGAAAGAAAGCTTGTACTGCACTGTGACATGCTGTGCTAACATAATAAAAGGTAGGAGAGATATATAAGAGTTTTTGTTACCTGTAAAAAGTTGTGCTGGGCTTCTAGTTTGAAGAGGAACCTACAGACATAATTTTTTAATGCTTAATCTTTCTTTCTCATCTCAGATTCAAATTTTTTCAAATTTTTTCACTCAGCATGTACTGCTCAGATACTGTGATCTGATTTTGACTTGTTTCTTTTTTCTTAAACTTCTAGCACATATGCCTCAGACATACGTTTTCATGTATCTTCATATGTCTTCATCTGGTTATTTTCTTTTCTTTAAAAATGACAGCAAGAACAAAAAAAAATTCCAACTCCCCTCCCCAAAAAACCAAAAACCAAACCAAAACAAAAAAACCAACAAAAAACACAAACAAAAAACCCAACAGAAACCAACAACGACAACAAAAACCCAAAACAAACAAAAAACCAACCTCCCTCCAAAAAAACAAACAAAAAACCCAACCCCAAGGTGTGCCAGGTTCTGTAAATGAGAGGTAATAAGGTTCAGTGTGTACGTGCCAATGTTTGTAAAGAAAAGCTGCCCCACCTTAAACCTCAAGCGGTATTCACCTGCCAACATCACTAGGATTTAGCATACCAGGTCCTGTTTATTCGAATTGTTGCCACAGGAGCTAATATTTCAGCCGTGTTTGCCATAGACAGAATGTGCCAGTTGTCAACTTATCTTCCTTCCCATTCCAGGTATTACAATTGTAGAAGGACATTGCCAACAGCGCTGCATTCCCTGGCTTGATCAAACAAACTGTGACTTTGAAGGAGGTGCAGCAGCAAAGATGCTGATGTCCCAGTGCTGCTATTGCAGCTGCTGACTGTTGGTTTTTCTTTCCTCTCCCCCATGTTGCCTATCAATAAGCAGGTTCATTTTTATGACCAGCATTTGTCCAAGCAAGGATTTGTGAATGTTGTTGGCAGTCATACATAGCCAATTCCCGAAGAGTGAAACTTTAATGTGGAGATACAGTTCCACATAACTTACATACACTAATGTGAGATGTTTCGGCATGCCCTGTTCTCAGTATGAATAAAGATGGTTCATTTAATCTTGGAACCTGACTACCAGGCTATAGGCTAGTCTGGGTGGGAGGCTCTCTCCACTTCACCTTTTGATGCTGTGCTGGCTTGAAAAAATTATATCAGAATTCCTTAGGTCAAAGTGAGAGAGCAAGAGGGAGCATAAATTGCAGCTAAATGCATTGGGCACCTATTTAGAAGAGGGGAGATCCCAGTTCTGATTTCTGCTCAAAAGACTGCATGACAGCTTTATGTTAAAGAGTTACTGGAGTTGAGAGATGTGTGTCTGCCCCTCACACCAACCCACAGGTTGAGGAGGGCATGGAACACCCTTTCCACTTCCTAATTGGATCTTGCAGCCACTGACTAATTATAGAAAAGAAGGTCATTGCTACCATCTGAAAATTTGTGGGTTTTTAAGAAATAAGTCTTCTGACAAGTACAGAAGAAATTGTCTGTCTGTGAACCCTAATCAATTCCTGAATACATTATATAGAATCATGGAATCATAGAGAGCTAAGGGCTGGAAGAGACCTTAAAGATCATCTAGTACCAATCTCTGCTGCCATGGGCAGGGACACCTCCCACTAGATCAGTTTACTCAAGGCCTTATCCAAACTGGCCTTGAACACTTCCAGATTTGGGGCATCCATAACCTCCCCGGGCAACCTGTTCAAGTACCTCATCATCCTCACAGCAAAAAATTTCTTCCTAATACCTAACCTAAATTTCCCCTCTTTCAGTTTGTACCCATTGCTCCTTGTCCTATCCCTACAGTTCCTGATAAAGAGTCCCTCTCCAGCTTTCCAGCAGGCCCCCTTCAGTCACTGGCAGGTTGCTAGGAGGTCTCTGCACAACCTTCTCTTCTCCAGGCTGAACAGCCCCAGCCTTCTCAGCCTGTCTGCTTAGGGGAGATGCTCCAGTCCTCTTATCAGCTTCTTGGCCCTCCTCTGGACTTGCTCCAACAGTTCCATGTCCTCCTCCTGTTGGGACACCAGAACTGTACCCAGTGCTCCAGATGGGGTCCCACAAGAGCAGAGCAGAGGGGCAGAAGCACCTCCTTCGCCCTGCTGGCCACACTCCTTTGGGTGCAGCCCAGAACACGTTTGGCTCGCTGGGCTGCGAGCACACACTGCCGGCTCACGTTGAGTTTTTCATCAGCCATCACCACCAAGTCTTTCTCCTCAGGGCTGCTCTCAGTCACTTCTCTGCCCAGCCTGTGGGCGTGTTTGGGATTGCCACGACCCAAGTGTAGGACCTTGCACTTTGCTTTGTTGAACTCCATGAGGTTTGCACGGGCCCACGTCTCAAGCGTGTCAAGGTCCCTGTGGATGGCATCGCTTCCCTCCAGCGTGTCAACTGCAACACACAGCTTGCTGTCACCAGCAGACTTGCTGAGGGTGCACACAGTATCACTGTCCCTGTCACCAACAAAAGTTATGAACATCCTCAGTACCTCAGTCCCGGTACCAAGCCCAATACTGACCTCTTAGGAGCACTGCTCATCCCTGGTCTCCATGTGGACAATGAGTCATTGACCACAAGTCTCTGTGAGGCTGTCTAGACAATTCTTCATCCACCCAGTGGTCCGTCCACCCAATCCCTGTCTCTTCAATGTAGAGACAGGGATATCGTGTGGAACAGTGTCACTTTGCATAAGTCCAGGTAGACAATGTCAACTGCTCTGCCCCATCCATCAGCGCTGTAGCCCATCATAGAAGGTCACCAATATTGACCTTTGTAAAACCATGATGACTGTTACCAACCACCGCTTTGTTTTCTATGTGCCTTAGCATAGTTTTCATGAGAATCAACTGGTCTGTACTTCCCCAGTTCTTGCACTTTCCTCTTTTTAAAAATGAGGGTTAGAGTTCCCTTTTTCCAATCATTGAGAGCTTCACCTGTTTACCACAATTTTTAAAAAATGATGGGTAGTGGCTTAGCAATTTTGTCTACTAACTCCCTTAGGACACACAGATGAATCTTATCAGGCCCTGTGGACCTAATAATATCTGATAATATCAACACCTTCCTACAACTCTGAACTGCAAGCCTAACTTCCGATAAGAGATGAGTTCTCACAGAGATTTCTCCCTTCCATGTTTCCTGCTGATAGAGAATATGCTATGTGCAGTCTGTCCTCAAAATGCTGGGGTTGTGAAGTACATTCATGGGAGACTGTGGCAGTGATGGGACCAAGACCCACCCAATGGGCGGTGTCCCCATACACCAAAGCGTGTTCTTGTCTTTTGATTGTCCTCCTTGGAGAACTATTTGTAGCATGTCTGGTTGGAGCTATCTCCCCGACAGAGGTCAGACACCTATTTCAAAGTAGGGACCCAGCACAAGATCCAGGCAGCTACATCTTAGGGCTGGAATCTGGTTCTTAGGTTTTAATGTTGCATTGCCTACTTAAGATCATGCAAGGTAGTTATGGTGATACTGGGCATTTGCTGAACTCCTAGACCTCAGATCTTAACTATACTTTCCCCATAACACAAAGCATTAATTGCATTTAAAAACCTGCCTTTTCTGACTCTGATGAATATTTAAAGAGAGTAATGAAGCCTAGTTTTGTGAATGTTTGCCAGTAGTCTCTATGACATGCGATAATAGCTTCAGTAGTTTATAAAATATTAGTAATGTTATAGCACATTCTGTAGATTTCTTAAATATAGACTATGTTGAGCTACCTTGATAATTCTGAAGCTTTTTGTTTTTCACACATACTTGCTTTTGTCTTTACCATTTAAATTGACAATCTCAGTTAATTTGCAGTGAGACTTCTAGTTTCTTGTGCAAATGATTAAGTCTACTCTTTGGCATAATTCAGATATGGTCAAGTCTCCTCAACTCACTCTCCCAAACAATATCAAGCTGTTAAAAAAATGTTGCTTCGTACACAGAAATACCTGTGTTCATGCATTTCAGTAGCTGCTTTTTATATTATGAGATCAGAACCAACTTCATCCCTTAAACATCAGTAATTAAGCTCTAGAAAGTGTTAAATAATTTAAAGCAAAATTGACTTTCCTAGAATTCACTGTCAAGGTTTCATTCTCTCAGCTAAAAAGAAGATTGTGATCAACCCTTTACCCCAGATTGCAACCAAAACCAGAAGCATTTTTTGGTAGAACAAAAATCCTAGATACGCAGATCATTCAATTCTGTATACTGTGTGTAGCTGTTTAATTTTTTGAGGCCCTTACATAGCTTTATGATATATTAATACTAGAATATCAAGAATAAGAAAACATTGTGCTATAAAATCAAGCAACTTATGAAAATGAAAGCAGTTACTGAAGTTTCTCTGCTAAAGATGCACTTTCTTCGAAAAAAGAATTACGTTATTGAAAAATTAATTCCATGGAGAAAATAAGCAAAAAACCCCAAAGGAGTAGTGTTTCCTTCTGATTGAAATGAGTATAGAGTAATAGAATTATTTAGAATGGGAAACACATGTAAAATCAAGTCCTACCATTGACCCAGCACTGTCAAGTCCAACATTAAACCATGTCCCCAGATGCCATATCTACATGTCTTGTATCTCCAGGGATGGTGACTCCACCACATCCCTGTGCAGCCTGTTCTGGGGCATGACAACACTTTCAGTGAAGGAATTTTTCCTAATATCCAATGTAAACCTCCCCTGGCAACCTGAGGACATTTCCTTTTATCTTGTCACTTGTTACCTGGGAGAAGAGACCAACCCCCACCTGGTTACAAGCTCCTTTCAGGCATCTGTAGAGAGTGACAAGGTTCCATCTGAGCATTCTTTTCTCCAGGCCAAGCCTCACCAACTCCCTCAGCCACTCCTCATCAGACTTGTGCTCCAATCCCTTCAACAGTTCCATTTTTCTTCTCTGGACTCACTCTAACACCTCAGTATCTTTTTTTCAGCAATGAACCCAGGATTTGAGGTATGGCCTCACCAGTCCTGAGTACAATGCGGACAGTCACTGTCCTTGTTCTGCTGACCACACTATTGCTGATCCAAGTCAGAATGCCACTGGCCCTCTTGGCCACCTGCGCACAGCTTGCTCATGTTTAGATGCTGTCAGCTAGCATCTCCAGGTTCTTTTCTACTGGGCAGCTTTCCAGCCACTCTGCCCCCAGCCTGTGGCTCTGCATGGAGTTGTTTTGGCCGAAGTGTAGGACCTGGCAATTGGTCTTGTTGAACCTTATGCCGTTGGTGTTGGCCTATCAACCCAGCCAGCCCTCCAGATCAACACTCCTGTGCAACTTGGTGTAAGTCACAAACTGGCTGAGGGTGCATTCGATCCCCTTGGTCAGATTATTGATAAAGACATTAAAGACACTTGGTCCCAGGTGGTGACTGAATGGAACTCCATTTGCTGCCACACTTTGAGCCTGGCCATCCAGGCAGTGTTTCAGTCAGTGAACAGGACACTGGTCTCCTTAGCTTCACTTCCACAGCTATCTCTCCCAAAACGTGTGCTTTCAGCCAGATTTCCTGTTCTGCCTCCACAGACGGTATCTTTCCACACCACTTCCTTGTACTCTGTTTTCCCTAACACCCCTTTTTCTGTTCTACCAATCTACTTAGCATGAGTCCTATGTGTTCACCATGTGATGGGTATACCATGAATCAAAAGCAAACATTTTATTATGGTCCTGGCTTGAAAATAACATCATAATTATTTAAAAAAATAAATTATCTAGTATGAAAAGCAAGCAGATTTTCCTTCATTCATTATGTATGACAGGAACTTTTGCTGTTGGCAGGAAGAGAGAATGTTACTGAATCAAACTGTGTTAGCATAAATTAAATAGAAATACTTGGAATTGCAATCACAGAGTGTTCAAAAAATTGTTTACAGGTAGCCTCCTAAAGTTTCTACTTCTGATAACCAGAATAGTTCCTAAGTCCACTTCAGATCTTTGATTTGACAAAATTCATACTGTTTCCCTTCTGCTGTGTGCCAGGCAATCACATATAGAGGTTCCTCAATTTTTGTTTTGATTTTATTTTTATAATACTTCTCCCTGGGGGTGGTCCATTTCAATCCCTTGAATACCAGTTATATACCACTTCTGCCTCAGCCACTGTAGCACAGCATCCTGAGTGACAGCTGATGGCACACTTTGCTTTAATTATGAACATGGTTATCTGAAGACAGAACACATTTATCTCTGCTGCAACTCTGAAATTTTCCTTGACCTGCGTGGTGTTTCCAAGCTGCCTGTCTTGCACACATTTATTGAGTGAACAGCTGAGCTTTAGGATATCTTTTCTCTTTCAAAGTGAAGAAAAACCTATGTAAGACTATCATACACTCTGCTCAATAGAGGGGATATGCTCAGTTTTTCTGGCACTACGTAGCAACAAGCTGATTAGATTTCTCAAATATGTTTGATAAAAAACATAAATATGGTCGTTTAATAATTTCTTGATATGTTAGTTGGTCTTGCTGAAGACTGAAAGTAGAACATGCTTCTCTTTGGGTTTTTTTTAGCAAAAACTGTAAAAGTCCGGGAAAAACATGGCATCTTTTTGGTGGTCTGAGAAAGCAGCAACTTGTTGAAAATGGTAGCTGAAGTTACTTCCTGAAATCTGTATTTCATTGACTTATGATGACTTATTCATCAATAATTATCTATTTAATTGAAAATGTTGAAATTGAATGGTGCTCATGCTTTTCTTGCAAAGTATACAGTATCTCGAAGCAGACTTTGTACACTTTTTTAGTAAGGGGAGCATCAGAAAATGTGGCACTTAGTTCTGCAAATCTATACCTGTTGGCTTACCATGGAGTCTGGCTTTCTGCACAGTTATACTTCAGTCATAAGGAGTAATATCAAAATGAATCTGTTAATCTGTTGCAGGGGCGCTTAAAAAGATGATTTAGCATGATATAACTACCTCCTCTCATTCTGATGACTGAATAGGAACCAGATGCAGTTTTTATAGAGAAATATAGAAAACGGGAAAAGATAGGTAGAAATAGCTGATGGTGAAAACTAGAGTAGACTTAGAACATGTGTCAGCTTACAATCAGTGTTGCAACTTTTATCCCTTCTCCAGCATGTAAGTACAATACCATGCATTTATTTAAGTTTTCCAACAGTATTATATTAATAAATGTAAGGATAGTAAGATACACACAAATGCATATGCATATCAAACAAATCAGTGAAGGATGGTTTAAGCTCTTCATAGTTTGCTGGTAATATATCCATCATGCAGGGTTTGCTGCTGAAGTCAAGGGGATGACTCATACAGGGAAATAAGGCAGTGAGAGTCTGACCCTAATTGACTTCAGATTGGACTTTCCTGGATTGAAATACTTATAACTGCACAGTGGCACTGTAGCTTTGAAAACGTCGTGTAAGTGCAAATGAACTGAATCATGATGTGACTAGCTTAAGTTTAAAGTAAAATATTATTTAATTATTTAAAGAAAAGAGTTTGAACTCTAGTTAAAGTTTGAAAGAGTTCTTTAAAGCCGAGAGCTGCTCATTGGAATTCCACAGTTGTGACTGAGTCATTTCAGTGTTGCTCCCTTTGGACTGCATTTCTACTGTATGACAGCATAAGTTGTATTTAGCTTAAGAATGTGTTTAAGGAAATTTTTTTTTCCAGTGATGTCAATTTTCATCCAACTGACATGTACAGCTGAAGTGTCTCTCCTTCTCTGAGTTTAAGCTGTTCTACTCCTGCATAAAATGTTTTGCAGCTCATTATTGGTATATTAACCTTAGATGAATTAGTGCTATTTACTGAGAAAGAGCAAGATGTTTGTACCTTTGACTATTGTGTCCTGGCTGAACATCTATTAGGTTATTAAATATTCCACAGGTGGGATTCACTTATCTTTGAATAGATTTATTTTCTTGCCAGCTGTAGTTTAAGTATTCATTTCAACAAACAAGAATGGAAAATTCCTGCATGTGGAATTTTCCAGAAGTGGGGATTATAATCGTTAGCACTATTTTTCTCCAATCAGAAATAGTAAGTGAAATCCAGTTTTGAGGATTAAATGTGATAACGTTGGTGACTGTGATAAACAAAAGTACTAAACTGTTAACAGCAGTGTGTTTCAGCTTGTTTTTCACTAATGAGAAAAGCCTGATCCTTCCCTGAAGGTGCACTTCTTCACTACAAAGGGGATCAGTCGTGATGTTGATGTTTTGGAGTTGTGAGCACAATTTTGAGTATCCAACATGGGAAGTAATTTGCTATGTTTGATTTCTGGGTAACGTGCCTCAAAGTGTTAGGCTTTGGGGACAATAGGCAAATGCAGGCTGTGCTGTAGACTTAATGTATTCTTTCAATCCCTTTAATAGCATTATTTTGTTGTCAACCATTTCTAAGTTGTTCTTGCAATTCTGTCCCTGGTGCTTTTGATGAAACTTAATATGTCTAAGCATAGTCTTAGATTTACAGATTAAATACAAAGAGCGAGAATTTTCCCATGTTTGGGCAGATAGAAATAGGAATCCTCAAACAAAACATGAGTGTATTCAGGCTGCCATCACTAGTAAATGTGTTCTCTGGTACTATAAATTAATGCTTTTGAGAATGTGATATATGCCTGTTACTTGCCATTCTCACAAAGAAGGCAAAGTCCTATCAGGACATTGTTCTTTTGCACAACAGTAATGCTTTTGCTCCTTAGGAAAGAAGTTAGCTAATATTAGAGTGGGTCAAGCAAACAGGCCCCACCTTGGACCTTAGAGCCTCACCTATTTGTTGTACTTCCATTGCAAGCGCCACAGAGAGAGAGGTAAAAATGGGGCATGAAGTAATTTCTGCAGTCATGAATATTTCAGTTCTCAAAAGAACAAACAAAAATTATTAAAAAGAGCTTCTTAGGTAATTGTTCACAGGCAGAGAAGTTGAAAACTGTGCACTTGGCTTTATTAACATTATTAATAAATATAGGTGTTTGCCAGCATCTCCAGACCCAAACATTCTCATGCAGCAATTATGAACTGAGTGCATGGGCAAGTCACCTTTATACCTTTCCAGAGTTCAAGCTGAGGTCTGCTTTGTGTTCAGTCTTATTGTGTTTCCTGGGAAACAGAAACAATGTAGAATAATAGTATTTTCCTAAACAGCTGGTAATACCGTAATTGATGGCAAAGTACATTGTATGCCTTTGGTGGTGTTTTTCCTTGGCTCTGTATAAGCACCATTCAAGGGTTTTTTATAGATTTCAAATACCAAATAACTGTTTCTGTTGGAAGTCAGGAGAAATGTAGGAAATCTTTTTCACTAAGCACACAGCATTCCATTTTGGCTTCTCTTCCAAAATATGCCACCAGTCCTTCCTGTGTGGTTGACAGATGCTGCCTTACCTGTATTCCTTGTGTGATCCTGGCTTATGTTTCCAAAAAGAATATGAAGATAAGAATATAAATGGCAAGAATAAATAAGGAGGAAATTGTACTTTCCTGCTTTATTCACACAAACAAGCAGAGGTGGAAGGATTTAATTTTTTTTTTTTTTAATTTACCAGGGTAATTAAAAAGAGTGCTGTGTTTTGAATCTTATCAGACCATTATTCAGTGAATATGTGGTCACGCTCGAAGAACTTTTATTATTTTAGAAGAGATTAGAAATTATCTGGTTGTTCACACTGCTAAAACAATGAAACAACAATAGAAAGAAGGATATGTCTACTCCATAAACTGAAATTTTGATTATGTATAAATTCTATCTATACTTGGAAAAAAGCTTGCTTGTGTTATGTATTTATTCAGGATTGGTAAAGCAAGAAAATCACAGTGAAAATCAGAGATTTAAAGCAGTGAAATAGTGATTAACAGCAATGGAATAGAAGAGATTAGAAGTCAGATGAGGATACAGTATGTGAGTGTTTTTTTGGAAGAGAACGTCTTTCTGTGAGTCAGCCTGGAAGAGAAAGAGAGGAATTATGGATACATGGGGACAAGCACGAGACAGCAGTTAGCATTTTTGGCTTAATAATAAAAGGCGCAACTGGATAATCGAGTTTTGCTTAAATCCCTTCTGGTCCCTCAGTCTAGTACCACAGATTTTTAGATGGAGGAGCTCCTGTGTGCTGTGGCTTTTCCTGTGTTGTGAATAACTAGGACCTGGCTTCTCAAGGAGATTCACCTGTGTAAATGGCTGTTAGCGCACAACAGCTTCTGTGTTGGGTATGTGACACAGATGCTGTGGTACCCTTGGTACCCATTCTGCAGAATAAGAGAAGCACTGCTTAATTATCTCCAGAAGAAATTTCTAGGTTAAAATCTGGTCTCTCTGGAAAAAAGATTTAGTTAATAATTTTCTCATCAAAATGCTATGCCCAAAATTTTAGTCAAAGTTTCTAATGGGTAGGACGTTTTATTTTATTGATTCAAACCAGCCATTGTTGGAAGTCTAGAGTTGACAAACTCTATAGAAAGTATCTTTATGGCAAGATCTCTGATGTTTGTCTCTTGGACTTAGATTATGTAAACTGTGGCTTGTTAGGGTACTTTCCTCAGACAGGTAAAGAAAAATAATTTTAAAAAATACACTCAGCATCCTAACTCTATAGAGCTGTAGAGAGCCAAGCAGCAATGAAACAAGACAACCGTACCTGAGCCTTCCAGACTGTTGAAATTGCTAAGCAAAGGGAACTCATCAGGTAGGAGCACCAATGGTGACAACACTCTGGCCACCAAGAAGTGCCACTTCTTGGCTCTCTCTCTGAGATTCTTGCCTTATAATATGTGACCATTCCTTCTGCTGACCCTAGTTAATCTATCAATCAATCAGTCAATCCCTACTCTACTTACACCTTGCAGATTCAAAATGCATGACATGCATGCCTTTTTCTTGATATTGCTGTGTCAGCATAGACTTTTTGCAGTGATGCCGATGGTATTACGGTAAAGGTAGCCAAAACTCTAGGCAAAAGTTGGTAATATGTTTTGGCACAAAAAGTTACATCCAGCTGAGTGTCTCTTGAGTCAAATACTATGAAGAAGCTAATTGAAAACCTCCCAGCGTGGAAGGTCCTTGATATCTTCTTATTGCTATGGCAGGAAAAACAGAAGTGAAAGCACCACTAGAAAATAGTATGCTAATTTTTATAGGCTGATGTTCCAAATGGTATCAAAAGAGCTGTAAACTGTAAGCTTCTAGCACACGGTTTAACATTCCAGTATTTTTTTTCCACAGAATCAGATTTAATGTTTAATAACAAACAGTATGAATGTAGCCCAGTGAACTTTAACAAATCAAGGACAATGTTCATGAAGTGACCCTCAGAGGTGACAATGTTTAATTCTGGTCTTGTAGACATTTGAAGTTAGCCTGTTTAATTTGGGGCAAGTTTATATTCATGAATGAGAGCTGTATTTTGGCTTTGGAATCTAGATTGCTGTTTAGCCACCATTCATTATGGTATTACTTATTAATCTTTGTAGCCTTAGGTCAGTAGAGGTCTGAAATACAGACTTGCATGGCTCAAGCATGAAAACTTGTCTCTTTTTCTTTCAAGGTTTTAAAAATAAGCACAGCTACAGCATGTAATTTTTTTTTGAACAGCCCATTGCAAAGTGCTTAAAAAAAATTGAAATCTCTGTGTTGCAGATAGAGACAGTGAGAGGCAGAGAAGCATTCTTCAGCTTCTGTGAGTCTTTACATTAGGATAGGGCAGAACCTGGACAGATTCAAACCCTGGGTTCCTTCAGCCCCAGTCTAATGCTCTATTTACTTAATATGAAACGGATCACAATATAAAAATATCCTTAGTAAAAAATCTCATTTTTTGTCTGCCATGTCTATAATCCCACTTTGTGTTTGAGACAATAACCAAAGCTAAGATCTGTACTACATTCTGAGTTGCTTTTCCAGAAATTAATTTTTCTATCAATTAGGATTTTCTTTGAAAGATCCCACTCTGAGGAGGCATTTCTGTCTTAAACTTTAAAAGCTTCCCATTCACAAAAGCTCAAATTCTCTGTTAAATTTTCCATTAAAAAGTAGTTTCACTCTCTGAGACTCTCTGCTGGAATTCAAGTCTGTGAAGGTTTATTCACAGTTGGTATTCAACAGGCAGTATTCTTCTTGCCTGTTTTTAAATTGGTGTTATATATTCATTGCTAAGATGTTAATCATTAAACAAGA
This sequence comes from Eulacestoma nigropectus, assembly GCA_013397775.1. Classification (NCBI taxonomy): domain Eukaryota; kingdom Metazoa; phylum Chordata; class Aves; order Passeriformes; genus Eulacestoma; species Eulacestoma nigropectus. The sequence goes on along the minus strand of VZTE01003859.1, from coordinate 672,925 downwards.
TTCCTTAAATAATAGTAACCACTTTGAAATTTAATATAGATAAATGTAAATATAGGAGAGTTTTTGTTTCTCAAAATAGTTCACTTGAAAGTGTTTAAGGTTCTGCCTGCAGAGCCCTCTCTCATTTTCTTCTGTATTTTCCTAGGTTTTTCCACAGTAGATAGGATGCTAAATTCTTACCACAGGGCAGACACTTAGTAATTTTCCATGTGCTACTGAGAAGGTTTTTGGAGATTTGGATTTAATCACTTATACAGTTCTGTCTCATAATGTGGTTTAGCTGTTGCTGATTGACCAGGGTAACTAAAGAGTTCTTAAACTATTGATGATGACTTTTCTATAAATTAACAATGCCATTAACCTCCACTCAAGCAATGAATTATTTTCCTGAAAAATCTCTCCCTTGAGAAAGAAGTTGAAACCATAAAGCCAGAGAGGTTTTACTTATGGTAGCCCTTGCAGTGCTAAAAACATGCTGTGGCTACGTACAAATATCCTCTTTGTTTCCGTGTATAAATTTACGGAGACTGAAGTGAGTAGTTGAATACTTTAGGGAGCTATAAATAATTATACTGGAGCCAGAAGCTCCAATCTTTTTTCCACAGGAAAGAAGACTTTTCCTTCTGGTTAGCAACTGGAACAGAATCAGGCAGAATTGGTGCCAGTGGTTCCATTGGTAGTTTTCCCACTAACCAGAGAAGGAAAAAGGGGCAAAAGGAGGAGGAGGAAATAATTTTTAAGGAACATTAATTTGTGTCCAAAAGCATAATTTTTCAAATAGTCTCTTGTTCTTCTCTTATGCTGGAAAATACAAACTACTCCAGTAATTATAAACCATTTACAGTATACAAACTACTCCAGTAAATTGAAGTATCTTAAGAACTAACCATATTTCCAACTTCAGTAGTGAAGACTGGAGGTAGTTCGTGAGTGGAACAGAGATAGTGTCCTGTCTCCAGACAAATTACATGCCAGTAGGAGAAGGTATGGAATGATGAAAATTGTTTTCTGATTACACTGAAAAACATTTCTCTCTATGGACTCCCCATATAATAAATAGAAATTATGATTGTTTAGTTAATGTTGGATTCAGAAAGAGCTCTTCCACTTTTTCCTTCTTAGGGGAAAAAAAAAAAAAAGAGAACAATTATAATTTACTAGGATGAGGGCAGGGATGAGATGGAGTTTTGTTGAATATTTAAGACTTATTTGCAAGTTACGTAGAGAGGTCAAAACTGAGTAGACTGTGCTCCCTGTCTTACCAAACTACTCTGTTCCTTAGCTGTATCTTAGCAGGTGGCTATATCTTACCTGCAGTAGCAAACACTAGTCAGGGAAAAAATGGTGATAAGGAATCTGTTGTTTATACCAGCCTGTGCAAAGAGCAGCAGACTTACGGGTTATGTTTTGTAAATTGGTAGGCAAAAGCCATATTTGAAGTCACAGTGCATATATAAACCAAACATACTTTCATGCAAATATTTTCTGGAATTTGAAAATGTTCTCATCACTGAATTTTCAGGTGAGATGAACTCATGTCTGGCATTGACAGCATTTGCTATTATAATTTCACTTCCTAATTTGATACCTGTACTTAGTGCATATTACTGCAAGAACATTTTTCGGTCCCTTTGTCTTTCTTTCTTTTTTAAAGCAACATTCATTTCAGTTTCCTCGTGGGGAAAAATGAAAGATGGTTCAGTAGAACACATACCTTTCCTTCTCACATACTACATTATACTACACTACATTGCACCATACCTAAACACACGATACTATTAATATAGTAGTCATATTATAGCTTATGCACTTCAGATATTTGAGTTTATTCCAGTCATCCATAAACTGTATTCATCATCCCTTTTGTGTATGAATAAATTTCTACCTGTTGCTGACACCTAGGGTACTCTTTTGTACCCATAGGACCACTGACAGACTCAGTACCCACTCCTTTGGGAAGTGCTGTCTCCTAGCAGTTACTAATCTTTTCACCTGCACCTTCTGCTTGCAAATGATACCAAAGTCCTTTGTAAATGGTCTTTGTAACTTTTTCTTTCCTTCAACTGCAAATAAAAAGACATTAAAATTCAAAAGGAAAGAAAATGAACATTCTTATTAAGAGCATGAAAGATATCTGTATTGTGGCATTCATGACAGATTTATTACAGTGTCTCAAAACTGACAAACCAGCCTCCAGCTGTGAATTAATTCTCTTTAGTGGCACAAAAAAATGTGAAAAACATTGAAATATACTGACTGGATAAAGCTAGTAATATTGCTTCTATACTGAAAGTTCCAAATACATTTTGTAGCACAGTTGTCTCGTTATCTGGCAAAAATATTTTAAGACAAGTAGAGAATATTTTAACTTGGCTGATAGCTGGCAGTTCTTCCCACAGAGAACACTAAAGATTCTCAAATAAAAATAACTTAAAGCTCCACATACAAAGACTAGCACATCTCTGATGATCATAGGTGCCAAGTGCAGACTCGCAGCATGGCAGTGTTTTTACTTAGCTGTCCTCCAACATAATTCTGCCAGAGCAGAAATACGTATTGGAAATTAAACCTTACCTTATCACACAACCAATAATTTATTAATTTTTTTTGATAGAAGGTCTGTTGTGGTTTTTTTAACTAAGATGCGACACAGTTTTGAACTTTCTGTGACATTGCAAAGCTTTTGTCTTAGAGGATAGTCAGAATAAACTCTTTTATAGGTTATTTAAACATGAAAAGTCAACTCCAAACTATTAGCTTGTTGCATGCAATTGTACTGCTTCTATATATTGTCATAATTTTTAAGGGCTAGGTAACATCTTTTGTGTGGTTCCTCAAAACATGAATAATATTAATTTTCTGTGTCATTTGAAGTTGCTTATGATTTATTTCTTTGTAGACCTTTCTTGCATCTACATCTAGTGCTTTTATACTTCCAAGTATCTTGCTTCTATGCCTAATTTTAATAAAATATTTTGATTGTTAAACTGGATATCAGGAAGAAATCAATGACTTTAAGTCAGGGAAGATGATGGGAAAAGAGAGAGTAAAGGGGAAGCCAAAGAATATTCATTTTCAAGTCAGCTTCTCTGTGACTCATGCTTCAACAGTCTGGCTTAATTCCTTTGTTAGGGTCAGTTCAAGACTAGAGGAAAAAAGGTTTTAGAAGAACAAAAAATATGGAAACCTGCTTGACTGCTCTTGGAGCATAGAGCTTGAGACTTCTCTGCCCAGCAGTGTCCTAATACTAAGTGCATGCTAAAACTATATTGTCCTCCAAGTTTTGTGGCTTGCTAACCTTTCAGAGGTGCCAGCCAGCTCATAAACTGATTTTGTCAGCCCTGCGCAAAGAACATTACCAAACTCCGTTTCAAAAATGTCTTGTAATCACAGGACTTGAGCCTACAAACATCTGGGCTTCAAGAAAACAGGTGGGCTTCAAAGATTTCCTTCTCCTGGAGGACATAACCTATGACTTTTCCTCTCCATCTGTGCTCTGATTCAGACTTTCTAGAAATACTTCATTGCAAACTCTCCAATTAACATTCCTCCAATTGTCTGCAACTTTATTTCACCCTTTAACTTTTTCTTAATGCCTCTTCCCTCTCCTACATCTGTGCCAACCATCCCTTCCTGCATCATTTATTCTGATCCCAAAGCAAATAGCAGTTCTGATTTTGTTTGGCATGTTCTGTCATGTTGTTTAAATATAGTGAAAAAAAAGCGTCTTTGAGTGAAGGTAGATATTTGCTAAAGTGCTTCCTGAGACTAAGAAATTGTGTGGGATTGAAGATAATATAATGAAGTTTCAAAGGCACTACATTTCTGGAAGAAGATAAAGATTAGGGTAATAAAATTATGATAAACAAAAATCAAAATTCAGAGATAAGCACAGGAAAAATAACGCTATAAATATAAAGATGTACCAATTTCCATCTCACTTTTGTGTCGTTGCTGTTGAACTGCTTACTTCAACGTGAAATAAAATATGTTGTTCTGTCGAATAGCAGAATATGCTATCAAAGATAATAAAGAGCTGTTTGGTCTTTATTTAGTTCACAGTAATCTCTTCAGAATTGTCTTTGTTTTCACATGCGCACTGTCACCAGAGTATTACAGAAGTGATTGCCTGCTGTTTTAATTTTTTTTATTTTTATTTTATTTATTTACTTCCTTAGACATTTTTGGTATTTTGTTTTGTTGTTGGTTCCTTTTTTTTTTGGGGGGGGGGGGGGGGTGTTATTTTGTTTTAGTGGTTGTTTTTGATTTTAGTTTTCCAGTCAAAGCAAACATTCTTTAATGTTTTTTGAAAGACATGTAGTGTAAGTTAAGGGTTTTGAGAGCAGAGCACTGGTTATTTGCCCATGGTCTTGGTTAGGGGGAAATGAGTTCATACTCCTGGTAAAATGATCAGTTCATGGCCTTTTTTCAAGACCTCTGCTGACATTGATCTTCTCTGGAAAAAAAAAAACCTTATAAAGTTAGCCTAAATATACTTGAATATGAAGAAAGTATCATTATTAATGTGTGCAGCTTAAAAGAAAAAAAATCCTTTTTATTCCCAGAAAAGCCTCCTGTATTTTAAGTGTAGGAATTCCGTTTCATATAACTGGCTCAAAAGGTAGACTGAGACCAAAGGTAGGAGGTTCAACAAGACCAAGTGCCAGACCCTACACTTTGGCCACAACAACCCCATGCTACCCCTACAGCCTGGGGACAGTGGCTGGACAGTGGCCCAGCAGAAAAGGGCCTGGGGGTGCTGGTTTTCAGCAGCTGAACATGAGCTGAACTTGGGCCCAGGTGGCCCAGAAGGCCAGTGGCATCCTGGCCTGGGTCAGCAATAGTGTGGCCAGCAGGACAAGGACAGTGATTATCCCCCTTGTACTAGGCACTGATGAGGCCACACCTCGAGTGCTGGGTTCAGTTTTGGACCCCTCAGTTTAGGAAGGACGCTGAGTTGGTTGAGTGTGTCCAGAGAAAGGCAGTGCAGTTGATGAAGGGTCTGGAGCACAAGTCTTGTGAGGAGTAGCTGAAAGAGTTGAGGTTATTTTACTCTGGACAAAAGGAGGTGATTCAGGGGTGATTTTATCACTCTCTACAACTCCAGGTTTTAGCCAGGTTGGTCTCTTCTCCCAAACAACTAGCAACAGGATGAGAGGAAATAGACTCAAGCTGCACCAGGGGAGGTTCAGATTGGACATTAGGAGGAATTTCTCCACAGAAAGGGTGATTAAACATTGAAATGGGCTGTCCAGGGAGGTGGCTGAGTCACTTAAAGAAAGACTGGACTTAGTGCCGTGGTCTAGTTGTCATAGTAGTTTTCAGTCAGAGGTTGGACTTGTTGATGTCAGAGTTCTTTTCCAGCCTAATTGGTTCTGTGATTCTGTGTGATTCAGTGATCCTGTTATGATACATTTAATAGTGCACAAAAGTGTAGTAAATCATAGGAATTGCTGAATTTCTTGGGAAATGCTTGATGGCAATCTTCCTTCCAGTTTATTTATTTAGACAGTAACAAAGTCACTAGAACACGTATGATGGTGGCCGATTTACAGTTACTTATGTGACTTTCACTTTGACACAAACAGATGTGCCCACTGAGAGGCAGTCTTTACCCACACTCCAATCCAAATACTCAGAAGACTGACATTTCTTGAATTTCATTCATGTGGGATTTTTATACTTATCCATGTGGATTTTATTTATAAGTAATTTACCTAAGGAGACAATGAAAGGGAACTTTGTATTTTAGTCTCTAAAACATTTTGAATTGATGCTCTGTCTTAAGCAGTCATATCAATATCTCTAATATGCTACAGATACTAGCAAACAAAGCATTAAGTAACAGGGTTGAGACTGTGAAAGGGAAAAACTATAAACAGAATTTTGGGATCGTTTGTTCTGCATAGATACTAATTTTTTTAACCTTAGAATTTTACATTTCTACTCAAGACTCAAAAGTGCAGTAAAACATAGGAAAATAATACCTTTTTCAATTATATAAATTTATACTTCACGACAAGGAATGGTTTAAATGACTAATCCTGTGGAGTACAAAGTAGAACTTACTTTTTTTATTACATTCATATTGCTTCCAAATAATATTCTGAGTTTGGTTGCAGGCTGTGTGCAAATCAGAGAAGCAAAGGAAAATGTGACGTGAGGGATCTGAGTCTGTGTAGGAAAGGTTTAGCCTGGCATATGCTGTACACCAGGTCTTTTAATCTGTTTGCCCAATTCTGTGTTTTCATGCTGTATGCTTACATCTAGTAGGAGATATATGTGTTCAGCAGGATTAAAGTTATATCGTTTCATGCAGTAATACTGCTGTAGCTGCACTTTGTTCACAGCACAATTTGTAGGACAAGAAAATACATTTTTTTACACCAGCAACACAGTTGGAGAAACTAGATAAAACTTCTAATTTGCCAACATTTTTAGTGATGAGGAACTGAAGAAGCAGATAGCACCCCTCAACTTCTGCATTTCTTTACAGATTAGGTGCTTTACAAAAATTTGCTGCCTCATGAAGTGGTCAGTTTTGTCCATTGCCAGTGACCCAAAGGAGCCATCATGGAAGCCTGCAATTGCAGGGAAATTTTAGGAGATCCCTATTTTTTTTTACACAATGCTTCTTCCTGAACTCTGTTATGCCTTGGTCCACTTGGCAGGTTTAGAGGAAGTTTGTTTGATTTGTTCTGGGCTATGTGCTGGAGAAACAACAAAATTCTCAGGAGGTTCAAAACAAACTTTTACTTGCAAACTTAAGAACATTAAGGTAGATTAAGGTACTTGGCAAATTTTAAAACAACCCAGATAAAGTAAGGCACTTCACAAACTTTAACTTATCCAAACACAACAAGGCACTTCACAAGGCATTGATTGCAATTGTTTAGTCCTGCTTACAGTATGTTTTGAGAAGAAGAAGAAGGTAGGAGAAGAAAGAGAGAAAGAGACAAAAAGGAGAGAGAAATGTATATAGTCACCAGATGAGGATCAAGTGTGGTCTCAACTGCTTTTAAATCTAGGGAAGTGGGACACCCCAGCTTGGCACATGTGTCACCATTCTTTTATCTGCTCCTATTCCCTGGGACTCTCCTCCAGATGTGCACCTGCACTTTAATGTTTCCATCAGGGCCACGTGGTCAGCATGCACCATTTTGGACTGGAACAGAGACTGATTTAAGGCACCGGGAGGCCAGGTCAAGCTGTGGCCATCCCACTGACACAGAGCTCACCTTGGTCCTCCCCAGCTTCCTACCTGGTTCTTTTCAACAAGTCCACGGGTCTCCTAAAAATTCCCATCCAGTTGCCCATGCAATGTGAAAAGTGAAGCATATGAACCTAATCTTGCCCACAGCCATTTTATTTGTCTGGCCTTGGAAAGCAAGGATGTGCCTATGAAGTCCTTTCCTGGCAGAGATAAGTATACACTTCTCCTGCTTCAAACTGGACTCAGGGCAGCCCTGTTTAGCTGCAGTTAAGAGTAGCTTTGTATTCAAACTAATGTGGGACTTGGTCTCTCAACAAGACTTATTTTCTCAAGTACTACACAGTGTTAGCCAAACTATGCAGCTTTTATCTGGACCTAGCTCATATTCAGCTGACTTAAAGCATAAGGCAGATGAAGTCACATCTGTGTAGAAGATACAATACAAATTAAAACTGACCTTACATAACATGGGCAATGGCCATGCATGGCAGAAATTGTCTCCTCACTGTGCCAAAGGGCCTGTGGACATATGGTTGGGTTATTTGCAGATAGCCTGGAGGTGGGGGGCATAATGGGGAGGTGGAGGGAGTGAGAGTGTTGGAAGGTGCCTTCACAGATGAGATTAACTGAGGAGCTAAGGAAATTGTTTTCTTTGAAATGGCAAAATTGAGTTTTGCTATGGTGTCAAAAAGCAAGTAGCATGTGATCAATGCAAGTTTGAAGTTCAGAAGGTATTTCAGTGATAGTATTTGACTGCATGAACATATTAAGAAGAAACAGAAAACCAAAACATGGTGATAAGATCATTTCAGTTAATAAAGTAATAAGCTGCTTTATGTACACTCAACTTTCTGGTGTTGATTAATTTAACACGTGTGAGGGGTCTGAGGACAGCAGTTGCTATTATTAGTATAGTCAAGCACAGGAATAATTTGAAACACTTGGTCACAGCAAAAACATCCCTGTTTCTGTAGGAACAAGAAAGATGTTGAAACTAAATACAGGAGCAAACTCTATGAGGAGACAGGTTTGAGATGTATGAGTGTTTAAGAAAAATATTCTCTATGTTTGGCTGGTATTGCAATAAAAGATAAGGATAATTGCATGTTCCTAGAAAAAGAGAGGTTGCAGAAAAAGTGGTCTTGTTCCTGTCTTGAAAGTAAATGTGCTTAATTGCTTTAGAACTATCAGTTAAGCAGAGAGGATATTTGCTTTTTTGCATGTGCTCCCATATACAAAGCTGCTCTGCTCAGTCTGTTTTCATTGTATATGTGACCTAAGTATACACTTTGCAAAGCTGGTTTTCAGAACTCTGTGTTCTGTCAACTTCTTTTTGCCTGCAGAATTACCACACACACATGAGAAATATTCATCATTTTGAGCCTGCTGAACTTTAACAGCTCTAAGTTGTGCAGCAACTGACCTGCAGAGGAGCTGCAGTCATCTGAGAGAAGGAATGTAAATTGGCTAGGCAGCTATCAGTTTAGAAACAGCTCTTTTTAAATAACGTAGATCTGAAGTTCTTTGATTCTGTCATAGCAAGTAAAAAGTAGTCTTTGTGCAATGAGTGGCAGGGGCATATCCAGTATTTCAAACAATCTCAGAAAAAATTATTAAGCCATGGGTATTTATCCTTCTCATGCTGAATACTGTGAGTTATGATCTGAGAGGAATTCTTCAGTACACAGCAGTATACAGTATACATCTTATGAAGTTATAGAAGATTTTCTATTCTTGCAGCATTTTTTGGCACTCAACTAGTGGTACATGGAGTGGTCTGGATACCAGTTTAACTATAATTAAAAATACAGTATGATCATTACATATGAAAAGTTTTCCTCACTGTTGTAGAATGTACAGTGTACAGAATGTACAGAAGACATTATTTTTGAACCTGAAAATTCCTTAGTGTCATAATAACCTGTTACATACATAATTGTCTAAAAGCAATTTTTTGTGCAAGAGGGTTGGTTGAAAATTAATTTGAAATGTTTTCAGCTTCTTTTTCTGGTTTCAGTTTGACACAATAAAACAGAAAGTGGTTCAGAAATTGCTGCCCTATTAGGAATAATATTGATAGGAATAGGAAGATCCATTGGGTCAATGTGTGGCTCTGAGGCTGGTGTAATTGGAAAAAAATGGGGCTTTTTTATCATGGGATGATCTATTCAACACCTGGTCTACTGACATGTGATAAGATACATCTTTATCAGAGGGAAGAAAGAGCTCTAGCACAGGAGGTATTGGAACTCACTGACGGAGCTTTAAACTAACTTGGAAAGGGAAAATACCAGGCTTAACAGTGATGAGCAATGGGATCTCTCAACCTGCTTCAGGAGGTGTTGGCTGCAATGTACCGCACCTGAAATGCTTATACAGTAGTGCACACAGCACGAGGAAAACACAAGAGGAGCTCAGAGCTTTTTCTGGATCCCAGAGATTTGACATCATTGGCATAAGTGAAACCTGGTGGAATGAGTCCTGTGACTGGAGTGCCCTGTTGGACGGTTCCAGTCTCTTCAGGAGGGATAGGCAGGGCAGAAGAGGCTGGAGGGTGTCACTGTATGTAACAGAAGGGATAGAATGTATGGAGCTCACAGGTGGCAATGGCACAGTTGGGAGCCTCTGGGTTAGAACCGAGGGGCAAACAAATAAAGTGAGAATCTACTATAGACCTCCTATAGTGCCATGATGAGGCAACCTTGGATGTATGGACAGAATGGGAAATGAGATGCTGGAAAGCTGAGACAGAGAAAGGGAGCTGGGGGTCCTGGTCAATGACAAGTTGAATATGAGTCAGCAGAGTCAAAATGCTGGAAATACCTGTCCCAAGATGACACCTGACAGGAGTGCCCACGTGGCTTGAAGAACAAAGGGATAAGGGGTGTCAGATCCCTCCCAGGAGGGCAGGAGCCTGCAGAGCAGTTCCAGTGGCAGATGAAGATGTCTCATCTGAGCACCCTCCTCACAGCAGGGACAGCAGGGTGTGCGTGGCAAGCGAAGCAGTGGGCTGGGGCCATTCAGTGCTTTCTCTCCCCCACTGGGCACTGCTGAGCAGCCACTGGTGACCCAGACCAGAGCAGGACTATTATCTGCAAGCCCATTTACTTAAAAAAAGAAGAAAATGTGATAATGTGTTCTGTATTCTCATTATATATGTGAGAAACTATTACAGAAAACATTCTATTCTCTAGTGTTCATTGGAAGTTCTAGTCCCTAAATATCAAAATAATGTAGCAGGCACTACAGAGTAATTTTTCAGACCAATTTCATAGGCACATGCTCTTATTCCAGAATAAACACTAGTGTATTTGAAATAGCATTGTGTGAAGACAATTGGAATAACTGTAGTTTTAGGAATAACTGATTTTCTATGCAGTTCATTTTCACATGTTAGCAGAACCACAGAGCACAAGTTCTGGCTAGTTAAGAAAGTTTCTGTTTGTATTTCAAGTGACTGAAAAAGTGATTCAGTCTGTACTCCTGAACAAAGTCCGTGGCAGGAGGATTCACCTTCTGAATTCTATAAATACTTGAACCATGTTCTGGAATTTATTTTTTTACAATAATGTTTGTGTACTAAAAGCTGTACTTAATACCTAATCTATGCTATTGCTTTAGGGTAGATCCAGTTCTAGAATCCTTATCTTTTTGGCATATTTAGTGCATTTTTCTTTGTTTGTCTGTTTTTATCTAACTTAATGCTCAGAGCACTAGTGACCCAGTTCCTTCCTCCATTTGTTTAGAGATGAGATGAGTCTGTAAAGAGCAGATAAATTATGACTATTAAGACATTATTTAATGCTATTTAATGATCTACATTAGCTGGCATGGTCCCAGTGATTTTATTATACACATCTGAAAACCCGTATCTTCAAGTGGAATCACCTTAAATCTTTACTGCTTGTTAAAGCCCATGCAATCACTAAGTGACATTGATTATTGTCGGTTAAAAATTCAATTTTGCACTAGCACAACAAAATCTAAACGGTTTTATTTTCTGTTTCTGTTAGGCAGGGAAAACTGCCTCTGCTCTGCAATTATGAAGCCTTTTGCACAGAGAAAACAGCAGTTAAAGCTTTCTATATCACAAAAAAAAAAGTTATACTGATCACTGAATTCACAGAACCACAGAATCAGTTAGGTTGGAAAAGAACCCTGATATCATCGAGTCCAGGCTTTGACCGATCACCACCATGTCAACTAGACCATGGCACTAAGTGCCACGTTCAGTCTTTTCTCTAACACCTCCAGAGATAGTGAATCAACCACCTCCCCAGGCAGTCCGTTCCTAGGTCTAATCACCCTTTTTGTGGAAAGGTTCCCCCTGCTGTCCAACCTGAACCTTTCCTGCTGGAGTTTGAGGCTGTGTCCTCTCATCTTGTCCCTAGATGTCTGGGAGAAGAGGGTGACTCACACCTTCCAGGCAGTTGTAGAGAGTGATAAGGTCACCCCTGAGTCTCCTTCTGGCTAAACAACCCCAACTCCCTCAACCACTCCTCATAGGATTTACCCTCATCATTCTCAAGGCTGTATTTAGAAGGAATCTGGATCAAATATTGCCACATATAATTAAATAAGCAAACATTTCTTTGATACCCTAGGTTAAAAATAACAGTAGAACTAGGTAACTTACCTATTAGCCCTTGCTGAAGAATGCTTTGCTTGTGTTAAGTAAATGTGTTTATGTTTTAAAAGCTTCTGGCAAAACGCTAATTGCTTAAATTAAATATTCTTTCTTCTGACACCAGACTTCATGTTAGAATAGCTCTTCCAACCAATAAATGAAGACAGATCCCATAGTCTTGTGAAGATCTCGCTCTCTATATGTAAACCTCTGGGGGTTTTTTGTTACTGTCGACAGCATGCACTCTACAAACAGAGGTACTGATGAGATTAATAATCATTTACTATCATCAGCCTTCTGTTAGGGGTTGCAATTTTAGTATACCTCCTTTTTGATCTGCGTATGCAGCCACTGATTCTGTAAATATGTCTCAGATTACCATTAACAGTTTTACTAGGAGTTTTTGCTTAGCCTCTTGTCTTATAAAAAGACAATAGAAAATAGATAAAGAAAAGGAAAAGGCCCTCAAGGTGAGTTCAGAGCTGTCTAGAGGGGCTAATATTTAGGCAGAGGTTTGTTATTGAAGCATTATGAAGCCAGAAGACACTCTTTGTCTGGAATTACATCTTTGTTATCTCTTTTTAAAGAGGATAAAAACCAGTTATAGAATCATAGAATGATTTGAGTTAGAAGGAGCTTAAGGATTATTTATTTTCAACTCCACTGCTGTGAGCAGAGACACTTTCCACTAGAGCAGGTTGCGTCCCTTTCCTCCAGCATGTGGACTACAACACACAACCTATCCTTCACAACTGACTAGCCTTATAGAGGAACATTAGAGACCTTTTCTACCATGCTTAGAGTACTATCATGGCTGCATGCTGATTGCATCCTGACCCCAGTTTATGGAGAGCCTGCCCTACCCTGTGCTGTGACTCCTACAGGGGGAAATCTGCAGGCAAGCAGGTGGAGGGTTGCACATTACTCCAGCCAGCATCGAGGTTCTGTGGAGTAATTTTGTATTTCTCATCTTCAGGTTATTGCTAGACTACAGAAAAGTAGAATACTTCCGATTAGAAGGGACCTACAATGATCATAGAGTCCCATGCCTGATCACTTCAAGGACAAGTAATAGTTCAAGCATTTTTTTAAAAGTGTCATCCAAATGCCTCTTAAACACTGACAGGCTTGGGGCATTGACCATGGGACATGGGGCACTGACCACTCTGAACTATTTACATAAAGGGTCAGAGGTTGTCAGATGTGTTTCCCTTGCAGTGATTTTACTTACCCAACATCACATATTGTTGGACCTAGATAGAGTCCTAAATTCAGTTTAGAGTTCATAAATGGTCATGTCATCAAATTTGTGTGTACTTTTCTCAGGAAACTTATACCTGAACTTTAAGAGAAACTCTATCCAGAAATGCAGGAAGTGAGAAGCCACATTATTGAAATCTTTTCCTTATATCCAGAAGTGAATATAGATCCAATCTGAGAAACCTCTAGAGTAAATTAATGCATCATGGCAGATCTGCTCAGGTTCTTATCTGAGCTTCTAGACAGAAAACAATATGACACAGATCTTACTGCAAAAAATCAAAACCCATCAGAAAGCTTGTTTTGGGCCTGCCAAATCAGCACATTCAGAGCAGAGCCCTGAGTTCTGGGTGAGTACTTGAACATGGAAAAGACTCTAGATAAATTTTGGATAGTTATACAAAGAAGATTTTTCAGCTTCTCTTTGCATCATTACATTAGAAGTCTTGTGTTATTGTGAATCTTGCAGCAGGACACAGGATGTCTGGCTCTTTTTCTGTAATGAGTAACAAAAGCAACATGTATCTCTGTTGCAGATCTAAATGAAGGTGATAACAAAAAGTCTTTATAGGGTACTATGCCAGATACATTTTTATGAATCTGTACATAAAACTAAATGGGTTAGGATCTGCTAAGAGGATGTTAGTCCTTATTTTTCCTCAACATATTCTTTGTAAGGTAAAGTATGATTGAAGCAGAAGACAAGCTGTGTAAGAGGACGTCATGCAGTTGGGTGCTTGTGTCAGGCTTGTTTTGAGGAGGGTGTGAGCTACCCCAGTCTTTCCCCAATAGCTCACTTCAACTGCATAGCCAGCTGTGTGCTGCTGTGCTTTGCATCATGGTGCCTCTCACCCTCCTACCCCTATCCTGCACCCTCAAATTGCTACCTCCTTGCTCAGAGAAGCAAAAAAATATCCCTGAGCCTAAAAATGGGAAGCCAAGAGGGCAAGGATCGAAGCCGGCATGAAACCAACTACCATCCTGTTCAGCTGGGAGAAAGAAATGAGTAACATATGGTTACTGATGTCTAATCACTACTGAAAATGGTTGCTAGTTCTGCTGCTGCTTAATAAAGTGTAAACATCTTTACAAAAGCACTGTGGGTCACTGTTGTAAATATAATTTCAACATTTCAAGGTATTTTATTTTAGTTAGCTGTTTGGATTTTCTTACAATGTCAGTTTGCAATGATATAGAATAAACAGTCTAAGCAAATAAATCGTAAACATAAAAATACCTCTAAAATACAAAATGCACACAAATTATAGAGTAAGACTATGGTGCTGCTGTTCATAAGGTACTTATTTTTTAACATCTATGTTCACTGACTTAATGTAGAAATAAAGCTTAACCCGCATGTATGGTTTTTTTTGTGGTGTCAGTTACAAAGCACTCCTCTCAAATAAACCGCTTAATGACCAGTGAAGTAATTTAGCATTCACATAAATTCACAAAGGAACTTTAACTGCTTATTTTAGCAATATTAAACAGAATAAATATTAAATGAAAAGGTGGTTATTGAACTTTTCACGCAGTTTAATACTTTGTTTTCAATCTTCTAACTTAAATAACCTTTTCCTCTGTCTTCTAATACATGTTATATGTTGTATTGTTACTTTTTCCAGAGTGACTTAGAATATTTGCTGGTGGCCATGAATCTCTCCAGTTTTTTGTACATCCTTTGTTGGTATTTTTGTCCTGGCATTTAATATCAGAACACAAAACACAAGAACACTTGGCTCACATCAATGCTATCCTGTCCTTCTGAGCAGCAACAAAAAGTATGATTCATATGCACTATTATTAAGCAGTGTCCCTGTGTTCAAGGGAGGAACCCCTTTTTTACCCATATAAAGTAAATTCAAAGCATAAGAGAGCAGTTCAGTGAGGACATAAGAGCTTAAATGTGTTTATTTGCCTATGTTATTGTTCATTGCAATTAAGTCCAACAAAGGGAACAACTCTTTAAATTATGTTTTTGATACTGTTCCTCTATTGAGGTTGGATTGCTAGAGTCACAGATAGCATGTGGTTGGGCTCTTTGTTTTCTCTTCGTTTTTAATAGAGATGCATATAAACCATTTCTGTGAGGCAGACCATCTCCATGTAGACAATTTAATAAAATTGATAATAGACAAAAATATTTAATGTGAAAGAAATTAAATGACCACTGTTAGGATCCATTTCTGTAAGCCATATAAGAAGGCGTTTCTGGCTAGAAGAAGAGAAGGTCTAAAGCTTTGAGTTCATACTGTGAAACAGCAATTTACATAAATTGCAAATATGTGGCATAAGTATACTGACATGTTCCTCACAGGCACACTCCAGAGTGTTTTAAAAGAGTTGACCAGTTGCTCTGCAGGTTTCTCCACGTGAGAAGGATCTTTTTCTCAGCTGCAGGAGGCTGAGTGCTTCCTGTTGACACGGGAAAGTGAAACTGTTGTGAGCAGATTTGTCAGACCTTGGCCCTGTGCTCTCTTCCACGGCTAAGTGTTTGTTGTTCAGCTGCTTGATGCTTTTATATTTTCTCTGGCTAGCCTCTCCACAGCTCCTTCCCTAAAGCATTGCAAGATGTTCTCTTTCTTTGTTCTTGACCCATCACAACATGCTGCCTTATCGTCACTTCTTGCAGTTGGGAAAGATTATTGCTTTCAGATTTATTCTCCCTTTGTGAAAACATTTTTGAATTCTTAAAACTGTAAATTATGTTTTACTTCTTTATTATTTTATTTTTACCTTTTCTTTTACTTACTGCCTCCGGGTTTTAACATTTGCAGTATCAGTGCTGAAACTTCCTGTTTTACAACTTGTTTACTTCCTGTTTGACAACTTCTATGGCTAATGTTGCGTCAGATAGACTTAGGTCTTCGTAAAATATTTTTTTCAGAATTTATTGCATTGTCAGACTGAAAAATTGCGACAGAACATAAAGACAGACTGGTTTGAGTTGACTGGAACATGGTTAATCAGTTACCTATGGTTTTCAACAGATAAACCTTCCTGTCCTCCTCACTGGGTGTTGCTCATTCTCCGAATGGAAATACATTATGTGATCTGATTTGCCACAAAATGGAAGGAAAAAAGTTTTGTTTAAATTTTTTCTTTTCTTTTCTTTTTTTTTTTAAAGGGAATATTCTGTCTTTCATCACAGTGCTTCATATTCATCAGTTTCATTGCACTTCTTTGAACAGTTCCTGAAGTGTTGTCACATAAACCACTTAAAAACAGTACTTCCCAAACAAGTTCAAACTAGTTTTCAGTCAACCTCACTGTCTGCATTTGCAGCCTCTAAGTCAAAAACTCATCTACGAATATCTTACCAGAGACAGAGACTTTACTAAAATCCAGGTAGACAATATATGCTTCTCTCTCTTCATCTACCAGGCCAGTGACTACACCACAGAAGTTAAGCCAGTTGGTCAAGCATGACTTTCCCTTGATGAAACCATGCTGGCTACTCCTGGTGACTGTCTCACCCTTAATGTGCCTGCAAATTGTTTGCAGGATTAGCTGCTCCATCACGTTCCTAAGGATGGAGGTGAGGCTGACCAGCCTGTAGTTGCCCAGATCCTCCTCCTCGTGCTTCTTGAAGTTGCAGGTGACCTTTGCATTCCTCCAGTCTTTGGGCACTTCCTAGTCACCGTGATTGTTGAAAGATTATCGCAAGTGGTCTTGGAATGGCAACAGCCGGCTCACTCAGCGCTCAGGTGTGCATCCCATCAGGTCCCATTGTCCCATGTGCTAAATTATACCCAGACCTGACCCTCTTCCACCAAGCGTATATCTTCCTTGCTCCAACCTTATCCCCTAGTTTCTGGGATGTGGCATCCCTGAAGGCTGGTCTTACTAGAAAAGTCTGGGGCAAAGAAGATATTTAGTACTTCCATGTTTATTGAAATGTAAAGATAAGATTTATTTCCATGTGTCATGTGCTGTATCCTCATTTTAAAGTCTAACAGATGGTAGCGTTTCAGCACTTACCATGACAAACCGGAATTTTTAGTGCTCTGTATTGCACTTACTTATTTTTCATACGTAATTCTTATTTCAGTTTTCAGACAACTTACTTCTCTGTTGATGTTTTTTTACGATTGGTATGGAATGTCTTCAGTCTTCTGGTCTTTCCTTTTTCTCTTTTGTAAAATATTAAAAAAGCAACTTCTGTATTGCACTTTCTCTGTAAACTCATTGTTTTCTCTGTCTTCTGTTATGAGGCCAGGTTAAAGTCTGCTAATTCTGAACTTCGATTTTAATGAATTCTTTAATCATTAGAAAGCTCATTGATTTGCTCACATCATCAGCTGGCATCAGTGAATAAACTTTGTACATTTGGTTTGGTTGACAATAGTGTCATCTTCTTGTGTGGAACTTTTGTTAAGCTTGGTTGATTAGTTGGTGGATGGGGATTTTTATATAAATGAAGAGAGAATAATGTAAAATTTCTGGTATAAATTTGCAGTGGGGCAGGAAAAGTAAATATATTAGATGTGACTGCAAACAACAAGAAAAAGTTCAATCTTCACACCATCAGAGAAGATAGTGATATTAAAGGTCTCCATTGAGATAAAGTCAAGATGGTGTAGAGTTAGTAGGATGGAGGAAAGGTCATCATTACCAAGAGAGAAGGAGCATGTAAAGAATAGGTGCATTCATAATTTGAAACAAAAAAGCTCCCAATCCTAACTTTGAAAAGGCTTGTAGAATACCTTGCAGGTCTCGCAGCAAGTACTTTTAAAAAAACCTTCACTTCCAAGTGCCAGTATGTGAGTGGAAAATAATATATTAAGAGTAATATATAGCAAAAAAAAAAAAGACAACTAGAGGCCCATTAATACAATATCAGAAGCATCTGAGAGTTTAGAAGAAAAAATTCTGTCGAAAGTCAATAGTGATAACTGAAGGAGAGAATGGGACTCACATGTGCTTATACTTAGATCATACCAAACTAGTCTGATAGTTTTCTTTGATGAGATAAATACAATAAAGTACATGATGTATCACATAATTAGTAAAATAATAATGGAGGAAGATTAGTCCAGGAACTCAGATCTGAGAAGAGACAGACTAACAGGAAAAGACAACTATGAGAGAGTGACAAAGAGAGGTATTGTACTGATCCTAAAGTTCTGGTTTGTGGGACAGAAAATAACATGCCCAGGCAGAATGCACCAATGGCAGAAAGCAGAGAAATGCAGAGACTTAGGGGTAGTGGGGTAGCATATAGAAAGGTGTGAATAGCTTTGAAGACTGAAGTTTGAAATACAGAAGTATCTTCTAGAACAAGTCAAACAGTCCTAACTTGTAGGCTAACAGCAAAATTCTGTGCCAAGAGGTAGTTGATTAGAAATAAGAAGGAAAGCTGTGTATACCAGATGATCACTGAAGTATTACCATGTACGGCCTAAAAAGCCAACTGTATCCTGGGCTGCATCCAAAGCAGTGTGTCCAGTAGGAGAGGGAGAATTTGACCCCTCCATTCTGCTCTCATGAGACCCCACCTACAATTAGGTCTGAGTTCTCCAGCCCAGAAGGGGCATGGACCTGTTGGAGCGAGTCCACCAAGATGGTTAAATGGATGGAACATCTCTCCTATAAGGAAATGCTGGGAGAGTTGGAATTGCTCAGTCTGGAAAAGATAAGGCTTTGGAGCCACCTAATTGTGGCCATCCAGTAGCTGAAGGGAGCCTACAAGGAAGATGAAGAGAAACAGTTTACAAGAGTATGTAGTGACAGGACAAAGGGAAAAGATTCAAACTGACAGAAAGTTTAGATTAGATATTAGGAAAATATTCTTTACTGTGAGGGTGGTGAGTAACTTGCACAGATTGCCCAGAAAAGCTGTAGCTGCCCCCTTCCTGGAAGTGTTCAAGGCCAGGCTGGGTGGGGTTTAAAGCAACCTGGTGTAATGGAAGGTGTCCCTGCCCATGGCAGGGATTTTGGAACTAGATGATCCCTTCCAACCCAAACCATTCTGTAAATCTATGACTGTGATCAGAAGTTTTTGCATGGTATACAGGGAGATAAGAAAACTGCTGGATGAGAATCTTGTGAGACCTCTGCAGCTTTTCACCATCCAACCCTAAGTGTTTTCATGAAGGATAGAATCAATATGTCTAGTATAGAGAAGGACAATGAAACTGGTGCATAAGCTGCAAAGACTGTTTGCACAAGGACAAGTTTTCACATATGTGAGCATGCATTTCAGTGTGTAGAGTTACTGTGAGAAACAAGGTAAATCGATCTAGGCAGATGCTGTATTCATGCAGCTGAACTGCTTTTGCTGTCTAAATCAACTTGGGCATCTCTACTGAGTACTGTGTTGTGTAGTGGCTTAATTAACCCTGAAAAATGGAGCCTGCGGAAGAGTACTACTGCTTTCCGTGAATTCATGATAGTACAAACCCCAAGGAGGAGGAAATCCTGTGTAACCTGAGAGACTTACAACAGAAATAAAAACAGATATAAACTGACCATGAAAAAGTGCAGGCTGGAAATTAGGAGCAGGTCTCAGCTAGTGAAGGAGTGATGTTCAGACACAGCCTACCACTTGGAAACAGCAGTACAAAAATATTCTTCATACAGGAACATACAATTTTGTAAATCATGTTATTCGTTTACAGTTTGGTGTTGATGACTTAGATGGAATATCCTGGTAATAATTTCCTTGAAGTAATTGCTAGATAAAGGTCTTAAAGTTTTAAAAGAATTGCAGTGTCCTTTGATTAACTGAGTAAATGATTGTCAGATGGGGACTCTGTCAAAGAGCCTTTTGCCATTAAACAGAAGTACATTTATTTATCATATTTTATTTTTTAACTTTTATTTTTCCACTTGGTAGAGGGGAACCTTTTGAATGATATACTATCACCATAATTTTCAATGTGGTATGGAACGCTCGCAGCCAAATTAATAGAAGTATCAGCCTGCTACTTGAGTGATTTAAGGGATTATCCTTTAGTTAAATCAGTTTGGGTCAAGACTGATCTCTTTGACAAGTGTGAGGAAGAAGCATTACGTTATCATCTCAGCATAGAACCGAATGTCAGTATACAAAGATTGAAAAGAGCTGTTTAAACCATAAGCTCTCTGTAAAAAGAGCTCTGGACAGTTGGTATTATAAGGAGCATATATTTTAAAGATCCAAGAGGCAACAACTTGTTCCAATAGATGGCACCTATTTTTGTTATTAAAGTAATAGGTTCCTTGTTACAAAAGATTGCACCCTACAGAACTAAGTGAGGTACAGAGGATATGAGGCAATTAGGTCTAAGGAACAGTGTTTTGGGAAGGCACATTTCTTGGTTTGAGGGTTTTTTTGTGTTATAAACCTACTCTCATTTGCATCTTCTGACCAAGATTCAAGTCTACGAAAAATTTATATTTTATGTTTTTTTGTTTTTTAGCTTTTTTTTTTTTTTTTCTCTAAAATACTCTAAGGCCACTCATTACAGTGAATTCTTAGCTGAGGGATTACTCCAGCCATATTGCAGTCTTGTTTCTTGAAGAACAGTCAGCTTCTATCAAAGATATGCATTTTTAGCAAATATTTGGACTCCTTGGGTTGTTTTAATTGGAAAACTGTTGAGATCGTGATATACTCTTCATTTTCAAGAAATCTTATTATTCTTGAAGCACAGGAGAGTGTTAGGAATTACAGTTTCTTGGTTATCGATGCAAAATGCTTTCAAGCCAACATTCAGTCCAAAAGGTGCTAAAAACATAATGTCCAGGACTCTATCAGTCTGCTTTTGTGTTTGCATCCCCTATTTGTCTGTGTCTCTAGCCTAGCAGTCTGTGTTTGACCTATGTATAAGCCTTCAGAGAACGAAAGGTGGTAAAGCCTTTCCACCCAGATGCTTGTTGTCAGCAGAAGCATTTGCTCAAGTTTCACAAGAATTACTACTGGTAATGTTTGAGAGAGCTGATGCTGTGGGGTTGTTTTCACAAGCACTTCTTTTTATCCCTCATGGATGGCAGCTACTGCAGACATATTTCAGTTGTGTTTAACCCACTCCAGATGATATTTCTTTTAGCAGTGCCAGAATTTGGCAAAGTGCAATCTATATTAAACTGTGTGTTAACCTCTTAATAACTGAATGGTTATATGGCCATGGTTAGATGCCAGTTCCCAGCAGAAGACTGATAAATCCCACATAAAATACTTAAAGGGCATTTTTTCTCCTTTAGATATTGAAGTGCATCTCATAATTGTTTTAAGTCCACTTGTTCCCCAGTTGCTCATTGTTATTCTTCCATTTCGTGGTGGGGTAACATTAACCTGTCTTTGTAAGGGTACTTCTATGATAAAGAGACTGTGTAAGGGCTACCTGGTACCATACAACTATTTTGTTGTAAATACAGTTCTCACATGTATGCCAAATCACTTAATTCACTTTAACTTCTTACCTATCCCATCTCCTGATTTTATGTACATAAAATCAGTCTGCCCAGCCCATTGATTTCTGTTACTAACAAGTCAGTGGGCTGTTGGTCAAAATAGTAGCATTTTTTGTCAGGGAAAGAAAAAGTTATCAGCACAGTGGATAAATGGCACCCTTCTTTATGTGAACACTTTAATTATTTCATTTATTTTGCTTGTAGAGCTATTTCTTCTGTAAAGAAATTTACAGAAGACAAAGCTTAAGGTTTCTGAGTTGTGTTTTAATTTAAAATGCTATGTTGAAATTGTCTAGCCGAATTCATTGCAGTTAGAGTTGGAAAACCTTTGTTCCTTAGACAATGTATTGACTACTTATCCAGCCAACATATAGTCCTTTGACATTTGGCATATCACTGGAAAAAACCCAAATTGTAACTGCCTTGTGAATGTGAAATCCTGGTATGGTATTAGACAAAGGAATAAATGCTTCCTCCCTTTTGTCCAGTATTGCTATCTTATGGGATGAGGTATTATATTCCTACATGTCTGACAGCCTGAAGACAGTAAATGCCTCTTGAGTTTGTTTGTTTACTTGATAACATATCTGGATTTGTTCAAATCAGAAGATAACATCTCTTTTAGTTTTATGGAGGAAAGTCTCCACCCCCAGTTAAAAAACCCGTGTCTAATGTTGCATGGGAACAATTTTAAACAGTCAATATTAAGTCTCTCTGTAGTCTTGTCATATAAGAGTGCAAATGTGTTAAAGGAGAAGCCGCTGCCTGAACATTCTCACACCATTCGAAGAGCTACACACACACCACCCGAGACTGTCGCTGCCGAGACTGGGGTCACTGCTGGGACCCGGCTCCCTTCACAGTGGGCAGCTCCAGATGGCCCGTGGGTGGCTCTCCTGACTCCTTGCCCACACATACTCTCCCTCTCAGGCGTGCTTCCTCATTCTTCAGGCTCGACCCTTGGTTTCCCATAGCAGAGTCTCGGGTGTCAGATTTGTAAAAATAAGTAATTTAAGAGTGGTACAGCACCTGCCAGCTAGCAGAGCATGGGAAATTAAAAAGCCCTAGACTTAGGATAAACATTACCTAGCAACGACAAGAACATCAGTGCAGTATCAATATTCTTTTCCATTCCAGCCAAAAACGTATCTAGGTGTGAGACCACAGCTTGTCATCTAAGGCTTCAGCAAATCCAACAGCTCATGCTGAGTAAAGAAAAGGCAGCAACATACTAAATCAGAGTAATATAACTCAATGTAACTCATTCTAATTAAAACTTATTTGTCTATTACAGAATATTCCAATTTGGAAGGGACCCACAAGGACCATTGAGTCCAACTCTTAAGTGAATACAGAGATTGAACCCACAACCTTGGCATTATTAGCACCATGTTCTAACCAGCTGAGCTAATCTCAGGTCATGCTAAACAACTAACATCTCTCAAGAAAGAGATATTGGATGGTCTGCAAAAAGTTTAAAGCTGGTTTAGGGTTGACAGTGTTTAAGCATAACTTTTTTTGGGTGAATTTTAAATGTCCAAGATATCTTTCCTGAGTCTCTGAAATTATAATTTAGTGTATGTTTTACTTCCAAATGATTTTTTTCCCCCTTATTGTTAATATTAAATTAATATTGTTTAATTCCAATTTTTTTCCCCTGAAGGTTTCATTTCTGGCCTCTGCTTACATGAGCCAGCATATCTCAGAGGAAAGCTGCTTTGCCCTTGCATCTGTTACCCATTACCTTTACCTCTGCCAGTTCAGCTGGATGCTTATTCAGGTTGGTATCTATGTCCTTTTTATCACTTCCCCAAAACAGCTGTAAAAGTAACTGATAGTTAGACTGTATTTCTATTATATCGTAGTGCATATATATCCAAATCTGTATATATATATGTAGAGATATAGAGCAGTGAAATTCAGTGCTACTAGAAGGCAAAAACTTTAGATGGCTTTTATTAAACCTGGAGTGTCACAAGTCCAAGGGTAAATGACTATAAAACACCTTTTCCACTAATATCCATTGCAACTATGTAAGAATGTCCTCATCTTATTTCATCCTGTAAAGAAGTTACTGTCTCAGAACAACAAAGAATTATTTTTCTTACTTTTAATAGTTTTTCTAAACATCTCTTATTTGGTCTTTTGAAGCAGTCTCTTACAGGTGAAGTGTAAATGTAAACCACACTGTAATTTGTTGAGTCAGCGGCATTTTAGTCATTAAACTTGTATAACATAACAAACATACCTTCACAAGTTTGCATTAAAATACAGAATATATGTATGCATAATTATTGCCAGAATTTTTATAGAATCATATAATTGTTTAGGTTGGAGAAGCCCTCTAAGATCATCAACAGTTAACTCAGTACTGCCAAGTTCACAACTAAACCATGTCCTCCCATCCTTTTCTCCAGGCTGGACACCCCCAGCTCCCCCAGCCATTCCATATCAGACTTGTACTCCAGACTACTCACAGCTCTGTTGCTCATTTGATATATTACGGAACAGTAAATGGTGGAAAAAACAATTGAACTAATATGCAGCACCATGAACAATCAAATTAGTTATGGAAAGTTACCTGTTGTAAGTTAGTCAAAATAACGAGCTGTGGGCTTATTTGAAAAAATACGTTATTATGCCCTCATCTAGAAATGTATATTTAGCACCAGTATGTGAGTTAAGCAATTTATTTGTCTGCTATTTTAAGAGGATTTGTCCCCAGGACATTTATTATAGCGTACAGCTTTATGTATGCAGCTCCATACACTACCATACAAATCCTCCGATATGCAGGCTGTCAGGCCAAACCAAGAATTGCAAATTAGGCTGCATCTAAATACAACTTTCTCTCTCAGTAACATTCATGTGATAAGGGACATTTTCCTGGGCTATGTCAGGCTCATATTCATTGAGAACCCTAGCAGCCTCTCCAACAGCTCAACTGTGTTCATTAGCCTTAGTAAGCTACATGTAGATGGCCTCAATACAGAAATTTGTCTTCTTGGCAAATGATGGTCTCATAGGTTAACTACTCTAAATTATTCTGTAATCCGCAAATTATATTCTTCACAGTTGCTCATTCACTTTATTCCTAAGATGTTTCAGAGCTCTTCACCATTTGTTAATTTGGACAAAGTAATGTTTTTAAGTTTCTTTTTTACTGGGATGTCTCAAGCTTTGGCAACTCAGTGTTTGATAGTATTTCATCATCCCATTCTGTGTGTTTTACATTGCGCTGAGTTGCAAAAATTACTTACAATGGCAAAAACAATTATATGACTGTTAACAGTTGGTCATTTTTATGTCTATAGTTGAAATCCAGTGGGTTTTTTTTGAAGTAGACTTCGGTCAAATCCTAAGAACTTGCACAATACATTGCATTTAGTGGAGCCTCAGGCTGGTTTTAAACATGAAGACTCTTCATGGAAATCTGACAGGACAAAAGTGCTTAAGAGGGAATCCATCACAGCCTGCTGAGTGATGAGCTGCTAGGAGTAAAACCCCTTCTTGTAGCTGCAGGTCTTCAGCTGAGAGTAATTCCTGAAATTTGAAAGACCCAAAAGGAAAGAAGTAATCTGAAATATGGATCAACCCAGTCCTCAGCTACTTTACTCCTTGGCTGGGAATAGGTCTTGCATTTATATACCTCATTATGGAGTGAGTAAGCTGTATCAGGGCACAGGAGGGTGTGCTGGGGACATCTCTGTGCTGGAATTGATTCCCATGAAAACTCTAGAAAAGCTTGTGGATCCAAGGAGAAACCAGACTGATTTGGGAAGTCTAGATGCTACTGCTGTCTGAATGGCAGACTTAAAAGTTTGGGAAATTAATGTTTGTACTTCTCAGCATAGTATACTTTATATACATGACTTGATTTAGAAAGCAGAATTAATGATGTATTTATACTTAAATGAGACTTAAATACTTATGTCTGGAAAAGAGCAAAAATTCAGGAACAGATTCTGTGTCCTTTGTGCAGTCACTGCCCTCTGTGAGGCTGCATAGCATGGTGCATATGCTTGATCATTGACTTACGTCATGACTTACAAATCATTGCATCATTGACTTACAAATCTGCAAGTGGCTGCCTTGATCATGGGATACAGAAATGGGTGAATGTGATAATCAAGTATCAGGACCGTGCAGGCATGTGGAACTGAAACATCCATAAAATCCAGGAGATTTTAAGTGATCCAAAGGTGCTGTAGCAACATTTCCAGGCAACAAAACTCTACGGGAAAACACAGATTTAACAGTACAGCTGGATATATACAGATTCATTTCTGTGGTCCAGATCAAAGATCTTCACTTTCCAGACTCTAGGATAACTTCCTCACCTTTTTTTTTTTTTAAATTTTGTAATCTTTCCACCTTCTGCATAGTGCTAGGTATAGTAATTATGCTTAACATTTTGCCTTACATCACTGCTCTTTACAAAACAATTTATCTCCAGCTTCATTTTTTAATTCTTGTTCTCTTTTTAGCTTCTTGTATTTGTAGACGTATTCAATATCAGTATTTCTGCTACAACTATAGCTAATAGTCATGTATTGACTGAAATGTAAGGATGGAAAGGATCTCAGAGATCACCTGGTCCATTTTCAGCATCAGAACAAAGATCACATCAAATCATCTTTGCTTGTCTGTTTGTTCCTCTCTCTTTGTATTGTATGCTTTTGATTCTTGTTTTTTATAGGGAGCATTTGTAAGTCACAGAAAGCTGGCAGCATTACCCAATTTTTTAAAGGATGAGGCTTAACTGCAGAAGGAAAGAAGTAAGCAAGGTGCAAATGGCTCTTTATGGGCCTGAAATATTTGCCTTATATTAATGTCTGAAATCCAGTAGTCTTCGTCCTGACAAGTGTCCCTTTGTACAACTGAACAGCATAAACCTGTATTTTCAAATGCTTTTCTCTTAGGAGCACATGCTGAGTGTCCTTCAGCATGACAAGGAAAATAAGTTTCTTCTTTTAGTGTTTTCTAACATGTTGCAAGAAGTAAGTTACAAAAAAAAAATTAAAAGCTATCTATTGAGGTAAAAAGAAAATAATTCTGTAGTTCTCAATCGCCAATTCTGACACAGAGTAAAATTATGGAAAAATATGATTCTTTGTGCTTTCTTGAGCTATTGCTACAGTGAATTAAATCAGCAGTGAAAGTGTCAGTTCAACAAACAAACCAGAATGAAAGTCATGAACTTGCTATCACCCATAACTGAATCTTTCTCCTACATTGATTTAATGGCACTTTAAATTTTCTATAAATTTCTATGGATTTGTATTGGACTTGTAAGATGTTTACTGATCTTAAAGTAAATTTGATGCTTTTCTTTTTATTTTAAGAATAATTTGTGGACTGCTTAACAGCTTCAAAACAGGAATTACATGAAAGCACACAGTTATTATAAAATGAACCCTCCAGCTATTCGTAAAAAGAAGAAGGAAGGAAAATAGAAGTTTTCCTACTGGATTGGAAAAGACTTTAATTAAAGTATTTTGCCCCTGCTATTTGCCAGATATCCACAGATTATCACAGGTGGTGAGGCACTGGAATAGGTTGCCCATAGAAGCTGTGGCTGCTTCATCCCTGGAAGTGTTCAAGGGAGGTTTGGAGATGAGACTTTGAGCAACTTTTTTGTCCTTGTTTAGGAATGGTATTCTCCAGTCCAGTGCTCCTGCTGAATCCATGCATTTCTCGCTTGCTCCCAGACTCCCTCTCCCTCTGCCCTGCGTCGGGCTAGAGAGGAGAACTGGAGGCTCGGAAGGCAAAAATCATGAGTTGGGATAAGAGCAGTGTACTGGAAACAGCAATGAGATAAGGAAAGGAACAGTACAACAACAATACTGATGGCAGAGGGTGCAAGAAAGAGGCGAATGATTCACACAGGAACTACACCACCCAACTGCTCCCTCCCCCACACTACACTGACCCAGAACGAACCCCTTCTCCCCAGAAGAGTTCCTTCCTCCAGCCCCCAGCAATGATGGGAGGAGGAATAGAGTAGCATCTGGGTCCCAGCCATGGCCACTGCAAAAATTAACCCTGTCCTGGCTGGTACCAGGACAATGGTCCAGTGGAAAGTGTCCCATGGTGGGAGATGTGGAACTAGATGGTCCTTTCCAACACAAAACATTCTGAAATTCTGTATTATCGCTAAAGGTAAATGAATGAATAATTAAAAAAAAAAAAACCAAAAACATCCCAGGTTTGGGAAGGTAATTTCCATTAATTGCCTCATTTTAAATGAAAAAAACTTTCACTGAAGTTCACATTGTCTCATTAGAGTGTTATGTGAATAAACAATTATTTTGCACTCTACATCAGAACAAATCACAACTTGCCCATTTGTTCTTCCACTTGAGCAGCTGGAAAATGGACTGTACATTTTATTCTTCTGTTGAACTGATTATTGTTGCAGCATGGCAACAGGAAAGGATTTGCTAAAATTAGCTCCTCTATTATTTAATTGATTACATTTTGGAGCATCAAAAGGGGTTGAAGATAAGAACTAGTAATTATCAAAATACGAATGTGACTGTGCAGAAAATGTGAATAATCCAACCTCTCTTACATCATTACAGCAGCTGTGGTGTAAAGTGTTATGCTGTGATAAATGAGGTGAGATATCTAAATATGGCTAACCAAACAGAGCAAGGACATGAAATGTGATTTCATAGAAAGCAATTTCAGTTGGATGACTGAGAACAGTGTTCACCAGATTGTCAGAACTGGTAGAACCAACAATCTCTGAGTGTAATGGCATATATCTGTTCAATTCAAACAGGATTTTGCTGTCTGAAAGTGCTTGCAGTGAGGCACAGCCTAGCCAGGACTATAACNAAAATGAACCCTCCAGCTATTCGTAAAAAGAAGAAGGAAGGAAAATAGAAGTTTTCCTACTGGATTGGAAAAGACTTTAATTAAAGTATTTTGCCCCTGCTATTTGCCAGATATCCACAGATTATCACAGGTGGTGAGGCACTGGAATAGGTTGCCCATAGAAGCTGTGGCTGCTTCATCCCTGGAAGTGTTCAAGGGAGGTTTGGAGATGAGACTTTGAGCAACTTTTTTGTCCTTGTTTAGGAATGGTATTCTCCAGTCCAGTGCTCCTGCTGAATCCATGCATTTCTCGCTTGCTCCCAGACTCCCTCTCCCTCTGCCCTGCGTCGGGCTAGAGAGGAGAACTGGAGGCTCGGAAGGCAAAAATCATGAGTTGGGATAAGAGCAGTGTACTGGAAACAGCAATGAGATAAGGAAAGGAACAGTACAACAACAATACTGATGGCAGAGGGTGCAAGAAAGAGGCGAATGATTCACACAGGAACTACACCACCCAACTGCTCCCTCCCCCACACTACACTGACCCAGAACGAACCCCTTCTCCCCAGAAGAGTTCCTTCCTCCAGCCCCCAGCAATGATGGGAGGAGGAATAGAGTAGCATCTGGGTCCCAGCCATGGCCACTGCAAAAATTAACCCTGTCCTGGCTGGTACCAGGACAATGGTCCAGTGGAAAGTGTCCCATGGTGGGAGATGTGGAACTAGATGGTCCTTTCCAACACAAAACATTCTGAAATTCTGTATTATCGCTAAAGGTAAATGAATGAATAATTAAAAAAAAAAAAACCAAAAACATCCCAGGTTTGGGAAGGTAATTTCCATTAATTGCCTCATTTTAAATGAAAAAAACTTTCACTGAAGTTCACATTGTCTCATTAGAGTGTTATGTGAATAAACAATTATTTTGCACTCTACATCAGAACAAATCACAACTTGCCCATTTGTTCTTCCACTTGAGCAGCTGGAAAATGGACTGTACATTTTATTCTTCTGTTGAACTGATTATTGTTGCAGCATGGCAACAGGAAAGGATTTGCTAAAATTAGCTCCTCTATTATTTAATTGATTACATTTTGGAGCATCAAAAGGGGTTGAAGATAAGAACTAGTAATTATCAAAATACGAATGTGACTGTGCAGAAAATGTGAATAATCCAACCTCTCTTACATCATTACAGCAGCTGTGGTGTAAAGTGTTATGCTGTGATAAATGAGGTGAGATATCTAAATATGGCTAACCAAACAGAGCAAGGACATGAAATGTGATTTCATAGAAAGCAATTTCAGTTGGATGACTGAGAACAGTGTTCACCAGATTGTCAGAACTGGTAGAACCAACAATCTCTGAGTGTAATGGCATATATCTGTTCAATTCAAACAGGATTTTGCTGTCTGAAAGTGCTTGCAGTGAGGCACAGCCTAGCCAGGACTATAACAGCATGTAATTGAAGAGTGTTTATTGGCATAAAGTGACAAACAGAATTTTGAATAAGTTTTCAATCCCATGTAAAAGTGAAAAGAACATCCAATCTTTGCCAAAGCTATGTTCTTTTGTCCAAATACCATTTTCATCTGTTTAATGTTTTATTCCTGTGCATGTCCAGCAACGGAATTAATAATTTTTCTGTGTTCTTTGAACCTACACAGCATAGTTGCAATTGTAGGGTGGGATTTACCTGTGATCTTTTAAGGAAAATAAACTTTGCCTTTGTTCATATAGCACTAATCATCAAAGGAAAATCTAAAAGGCATAGTAATTATTATATAATTAATATAATTATGTACACTGGACATAGCTATAAAATGTCATTCTGTAAAAAAGCATTTAAAACACTAATAACCTTTTTTAGACAAGTTGTTAGCATGCAATGTGCTTTATTATCGATGATAGAAAGTATTGTATATTCATGCTATATAAATCACAGAAAAAAATCTGAAATTATAGTTAAACAATGAGATCTACATAAGGAATCCAGAAACAACTAATTAAGTACTTGAATGTGAAAATTGGGTGTTCCTGAACAAAGGAGTAGACAAGCCCTTGAGTGAGGGAAATGTGCAAACTTTCCTCAACAAAATAATCAGGTTGAATTATCTCGTCACTCTATATGACTTTTTACCTATCCTTTCAGTAGATGGCTGAAAATGAAGCACGTAACATTGTTATATGAAACGTTGTGTAGACCGTGGAGAGAGATGATTATGCTTGGGTAAGGATTAATGAGTGCCTGCAGGTGCCTGTCCTGTTTCTGTTGACTGACAAGACATGCTTAAAGGCACAAGCTCAAATTAGATACCTTATATGCAGAAAAAGACAAGATTAATACCTTATTCACCCCATATAAAAGGCCAGAAATAATAATATACCATGCTGTAGGTGGTACAACATTTCTGAAGTGGAGAAAATGAAGAAAAATTTTTCAAAAAATACTTTTATTATGCATAGCTTAGGTGTTTATTAGACAGTAGTGTGTAGATATGCATTAAAAAATGCTCACACATTACAATGTTTCTACTATGATCATCTTAAAGAAAATGCAAATATACAAGCAATACTCTAAGTATTCTGTTTCACTTGAAGGGTTTCCTTATTCATACTACCAGTTCTTACAAGGGGTTTCAGGTATTCCACTTAATTTTGATTCATGTATGGTTTTAAACCAAATTATGCTGTTTGGTGATGGGCTGATCATAAGAAAACACAGACTGTTTTAGAGATGCTAGTGAATTTACATTAATTTATTTGCAGTTTTTTCTCAGACTCTTATACATATATTACACAGAATTATAGAACCATTGAAGTTTTAGGGGTACCTTGGGACAGTCTAGAGCAACTACCCTCAAGCAGCTAGGTCAGGTTGCCAAGCACCATGGTCAGTTTGGTTTTGATTATCTAAGGACACATACTCCACAACCTCTCTGGGCATCTTGGCCCAGTGTTTGACCACCCCCACAGTAAGAAACCTTCTTCTTGTACACAGCTGGAGCTCCTTGTATATTAATTTGGACCCATTGCCTCTTGCCCCACCACTGGGCATCGTTGAGGAGAATCTGTCTCCCTCTGAATCACTGCTTCCTATCAGATATTTTTACACATGGATGTGATTCCCCTGAGCATCCTCTTTCCAGGCTGAACAGTCACAGTTCTCTCAGCCTCCCCTCATCGGAGAGGTTTTCCATCCCTCAGTCATCTTCATGGGCCACTGCTGGATTTGGTCAGTGTCTTTGTTGTACTGCTGAGCCCAGAACAGGATCAGTTTGAAACATCAAAGGAGCTTAGTGTGTTTCCTACAAGATACACAGAGCTGAACAATAACATAAAAATATCAAATACAGATCGTATTTAGAAATACTATATTCCAGTCTTCTATGTGAAGGTATAACTATCCAAGAAGAAAGTGACTTTTGCACCAAAAAACTATTTTTGCATTGCAAAAGTAATGTTTTCTACCAAACAGGGTGTTTCTTCCTCTATGTTAGTCTAATTCACAACAGTTATATAAATAAGCATATTTCTTTTATAGTGTCTTTTCGTTACTTAAGGAAAAAAAAGTGAGGACAAATTATTTTTTTTGAAAAGTGTTTATACATACACATGTACTGGGTCAGAAATACACTGCATTATGACCTTCAGAGTGATTTGGTTTTTGGCATAGCTTATCACCACCAAGTCGACTGATTGTTTTTGTGCATTATTCTTCAGGCTGTTAATTTCTGGTATGTCCTTGTGATGAATGATGAACACACGGAGACGCGCTATCTGCTTTACTTCCTTTTGAGCTGGGGGCTTCCAGCTTTTGTTGTGATCCTTCTTTTAATGATCCTGAGAGGAATCTACCATCACAGCACAGCACAGATTTATGGCCTTGTCTACGGTGATCTGTAAGTGTTTCCTTAAAAAACCATGAACTAGGCGTTATGCTATCTATTTTGGTTTGTACTTAATTTTCTTCCACGTAAAAGGGGGTATGCCCACAGTCAAGTGCAGAAATGGACAGGGGATTCCTCAGTTGGTGGAGATGAGGCGAGTACGTCACCCATACGCAATACAGCACTGTGCGGCTGGGCTTTGCTGCAGTTTCTCCATTCTGGCAGAGCTGGCTCACGCATGTCTGCTTAGTGACTAAATTATTTCTTTTTTTCTGAGAATGTGCAACCCCAGACTAAAGGACAGAAATGGCTTCTGCTGCAGAATGAGCAAAAGAGCATGGTTTTCTTCCATTTAATTTCTGTGATAACAAACCTCAGCACCAAATCGAGCCTTAACCCTCCCTCAATCGTTTATGTTATTAAATACATTCTTTGCTAAAAAGTGTTGCTACGTTACCATGTAAAATATTTTTCTTGAACTGTTTCTCCTGTAATAATGAATATATTATATTCAAAACTGTTGAATTGCTATACTGTTGACAATTATCACAACTCTTTCAAAGCCATGTATAAGCACAGAAAACTGCCCAAATTAAAACAGTATATCTTCATAGAACCAGATTCATTTAAGTGGAGATACATAGATAAATATTTTTGCTCTTTCCTGCTTTTTTTTTCATGCTGGTTCCTTTTCTGGCAAACTTAATCTGTGATGATAGCTCTTCTAGGAATGAGGCTAATATGCTTGTTGACTTTGTATCACAATTACCTGCTTTATGTGCAGAAAAGACTAAACATACATCTTTTTAAAATGAATGAATGTACAAATTCTTTTTATAAATACATCATATGAGGTTGCTTTCAGGGTAGACCCACAGAAGGAGAGTATTCATCTGTCTTTAATAAAAGAGGAGGATACAGTGTGCATCACTCCATTATAACAGAGCAAAATTTAGTTTGGGGGGTTTTTGTCACACAAAGGGGATTCCTGTGAGAAGTAGGTACTTGAATTTAATACTGATGTTTAAGTATATGAAAATATATACACACACACACACACGTGGCCTTATAGATATTATTTGTATATACCTATCTGTGTGTGAATCTGTGCTGTGCATGGTAAGCAGGGATACCTAATTTTGATGTAAATGAGTTACACTGGGTACCACAAGCTGTCTGACCACATCAGCTAAGTTTAGTCCCACATTCTTAGACATCAACTCAACTCAGAAATATAACTGAGGTCCACAAAAACAGACCATTGCTGATGTTCATGTTATATCAGGGAGTGCTCCATAGCTGTATACCATCCCATACATATCAATATTTCTTCACAGAACATGTCTTTTTCTTTGTGGTAAAATGCTTCTTTGTGCATAGTAAACATAAGGAATGTGTGTAACATAATCAAGTTCTCTGACTGCAGTCAAGCTGTGGGTTGATGGTATCATGCAGTGAAACACAGTTTTGCAGTTGTTTTCTTTTGATGTCCATGTCTCATTCTTTGAAAAAAAAGTAAAAAATCTTACATTCTGATAAAATCATAAAGTAGAGGAAAATGATTCAGTCCAACTCATTGCCCAAATTAAATATAAAACTTTTCCAGCATTCTATTACAGTGGGAAAATGCCAGAAATCAGCCCAAGCTTAGTGAATGTGCAGTTTATTCTATCTCAGTCAATGTGAACACTGTAAGAGTTATCTACAAGAATTCTCATAAATAGCATCAATGCTAGTTCCTGATTTGAAGAGCACTTTAAGACTTGTTCTTAATTATACAAGAGGACTTTCAAAGACAGAATGTAGAAAAGGGGATAGATTGAACTACAGCACTTGGTTTGTTTTCTCCAAACCAGAATGCAGTAGTGGAAAAAGTGACAAGGGGATTTCCAAATCCAAACTCATTATATACTGACTTCAGAATCAGCCTCAGAATCTCGATAACTCTATAATTTCCTCTAGTTCCCAGAAGGTAGGGGGTTTTTGTTCATGTTCTCTCGGGGATCAGTGATGGCCCAGTCCTGTTTAATATCTTTATTGATGATCTGGATGAGAGGATTGAGTCTACCGTTAGGAAATTAGTGAATGACACCAAGTTACACGGGAGTGTTGATCTTCTGGAGAGAAGGAAGGCTTTGCAAAGGGACCTAGACAGGCTGGGTTGATGGGCCAACACCAACAGTATGTGGTTCAACAAGACCAAGTGCCAGACCCTACACTTCGGCCACAACAACCCCATGCTACCCCTACAGCCTGGGGACAGTGGCTGGACAGTGGCCCAGCAGAAAAGGGCCTGGGGGTGCTGGTTGTCAGCAGCTGAACATGAGCAAGCTGTGCCCAGGTGGCCCAGAAGGCCAGTGGCATCCTGGCCTGGGTCAGCAATAGTGTGGCCAGCAGGACAAGGACAGTGATTATCCCCCTTGTACTAGGAACTGATGAGGCCACACCTCAAATGCTGAGGTCAGTTTTGGACCCCTCAGTTTAGGAAGGATGCTGAGGTGGTTGAGTGTGTCCAGAGAAGGGCAGCGGAGCTGGGGAAGAGTCTGGAGCACAAGTCCTGTGAGGAGAGGCTGAACCTGGAGAAGAGGAGGTTCAAGGGTGACTTTACCACTCTCTACAACTCCCTGAAAGGAGGTTGTAGCCAGATGGGAATCAATCTCTTCTCCCAGACAGCCAGTGACAGGATGAGAGGACATAGCCTCAAGATGCACCAACAGAGGTTCTTCACAGAAAGAGTGACTAGATATTGGAATGGACTGTCCAGGTAGGTAGTAAAGTCACCTGGAGGTTTTTAAGGAAAGGTGGGGTGTGGCACTTAGTGCCATGGTCTAGTTGATATGATATTGAGTTGATATGTTCATAGGTTGGACTCAATTATCTCAGAGTTCTTTTCCATCCTAATTAATTCTGAGGCTTGGCTTTCTTTTGCTTTCTCTTTTGCCTCTGTTAATCCCTCCAGTTTCTGGAAGTGTCTCTCTTTTAGCAGGATCCTTTATTTGCCCGAGGGAGGAATGATCTCCCTTCTCAGGAGAATCCCTGTTATAAGTTAATTTTCGTCTTTAAAATCCCATGTGGTAAACAGAGTACAGAAGAAGAAATGTGCCTTTACAATACTTTAAATTCATAGAAATATCAATGTATTTGGTTTCAGAGGTAGATTCAGATTCAGATTTTCTCACAGCACAAAAAGGGTTAAACTAAATGTTCTCAAATATCTTCTTTGTATCACTGTCATGAAGATATCTTGAGAAATAATGAAAAAGATTTTCCAGTGAAATTCCCTTCTAGAAAAAACCGTGTACTTCTATGTCCTCTACAGTCTGGCTCAAAGCAGAGTTTTATTGCAGGAAAATCACTGGATCTCTGACTGTGGAGCCACAACCATGGGGTAGGGAAACAAAGCTAAAGAAAGCTGGAAACTATGAACTTTTTGCTGTGATTAAGAGTTACAGCTCTTCTTGTTGCTCACATTGCAGTTTCTCTGAATCTTACGCCTAGGGATGTCTCAGGGAGCAAATTAGTCTAGGAGCCTGTCATGATTTTAAGCCCAGCTGGACATGCTCCACCTCCTCCTCTCTTTTTCCTCCATCCCAGTTGAATGGGGAGGAGAATCAAAGCAAAACTTGTATATTGAGACAAAAAATGTTTACTAATTGAAAATAAGCTACAATAATAATTGAAAATAATCATATTATTAATCTTAATAATTATCATAATAATAATTTTTTTTTTTTTTAAGTGATGCACAATGCCATTTTTCCTCCACCTGCTGGTCGATGCCAAACACTCCTTCCTGAACCCAGATGACTGCACTTATGATTTTATATACTGGGCACGAATTCTGTGGTGTGGAAATACCCCTTTGGTCAGTTCAGGTCACTTGTCCCAGCCATGCTTGCTCTCAGTTTATTTTGCCAGCCTTCTCACTGACAGAGCATGAGACAAGGAAGAAAAAGTCCTTGACTTAGGATAAATATGACTTAGCAAAACCTCAAAACATTAGTGTCTTATCAACATCATTCTCATTCCAAACCCAAAACACAGCACTGGTACCATCTACTGAGAAGAAATTAACTCTACCCGTGCTGAAACCAGGGCAGAGCCATTGCCAACATTATTGGGATAAGAAGCTCCATAGAAAATGTGTTTCAGTACCAGGCACTTTGCAAAGAGTCACGGGCACTTTGTGCCATGGTTTCTCCCTAACCCAATGTCTGTCAGTCTGGTGCACTGACCCTTAACCCAGTCAGAAAAATATACTGGGCGCTGCTTTGGGTCTCACCCGGTTGTATGACTGTCTCAGTGTTGGCACACATCCCAGGAACAGATCCCTGGCTTACTAGCTGTTCCCTAAAATGGAGATCTGATTTCTTTAAACCAAGGACCAGTAACAAGAATACTTTAGCTTGAGTGAGCTAATTTCTGTCCAAGCATTTGGATTAAGTCTCGTGTCTCCTTTTCCACATTACTTCAAAAGTGCTGAATTTAGTCGTGAACAACGTTTGAATCACCAGACTTTTACAGGCAGGAATAGGTAAGAAAATAGCTAAGGATTGCCAGAAAAAGCATTCAGGGATTTTAACTGAACTGTAAGACATACTAAGAGGAAGAGGTTTGGATGACAAATCTATAAGGAATTCCCATCCTCTAATGCCTGGTTTTATATTCTACATAGACTTGGAAGTGTCTCCCTGCATGGCCCCCTCTCTCCAGCTTCTTTTTCCTATCATCCCAGTTTTTCCACCTCCTTTCTCCTTGGTTCACTAGCACATCATCTAGGATTTCAAAACTTTTGCAAGCTGCTGTTGCTAGACCTCAGTGCAGAATGATGTTTGACTATCTGTATGCAAAGCCAAGTGCTTCATGAACCACTCAGCTGAAGTTGGGGGGCAAAACCCTGCAGTTTTTACTGCTGATTTCTCACCATTTGCTGCTTTGTCCTTTTCAGTATAGTAAATTAAACCATCCTGAGCTCTGTGTTACAGTAGAATGTGTCTGATGAACCAGAACTACTTCAGTTGTGTTGACACAGCACTGCACTGCAGGCATTCTTATACATACGTATACGTACACATACCTATACATATGTGCACACATATTTATACAGGGAAGAACCTACAGAATACGTTAATTAAGTACAAAGTTTGGTGGTTTTGTATCCTGTACTTGTGCTTTATTTTCTAAACTTTTTCTTTCTTTCCAAAGAAGCTGCCTGATACGCTACAAACTGCTGAAGATTATTTAAAAGTACCTCACTTCTAAATGTGATGGCTTCAATTAACTTTCATTTATCCCTCATTACCAGTGTAAGTTTTCAGTGGGGGGAAATTGTTGCGGACAGTGGCAGGGGGTTGAGTGTTTTTCATATCTTGGCAAGTATTTATTGTTAATGTTAAGCAAACGTTAGCACATCAGAAACTGGCATAATCACTGTCTTGTGCTTTTAAAGCACTAAAATGAAGAAAGATAAATTCTGGCTGCTTTGACTGATGGAATTTTGAAACATGAGTAGAAAAAAATATTTTTTATTGTAAAATTTCCAATCATTACGAGATGGTTAATTTCTCACAAATCATGGTATCTTGCTATCATGGTAAAAGGTTGAAAACATAGGTTGTTATGGGTGAAAGTTGCACCCAGTAATGCCCATGAGGCCTGATCCTTCAGACAGGTTCAGATGAAGGGATTTTTGTACCCAAACAGAACTCCAGGAACTTTTCTGAAGCCTGTGCAGTCTTATGACAGGAGTATCAAAGAACAGGACTATCTGCAGGATGAAGGCTTGCATCCATGTCACTGACAGCTGTTAAAAGCTTTGTATTTTCTTTCAGGTTGTATAAGTAATTAGCGATTTCATACCTCCTACTTTGTCATCTTTAATCAGTAAAACACAGCCTAGTGCTACTAAACCAGCTTGTTCTCCCTTTATCTGTTTTCCAACAATTTAGAAAAACCTTCATCTGATATGCCAGAAAAAAATTAGGAAATGCTAAGATAAGCAATAGTGAGATCAGTACCAGCAGCTGGTTCCGACTACTCTGTTGATACTGACAAGCTGTGTCCATAGATATATCTTCTTGTATTTGATCTTCCCAAAAAGTAGGCAAAAAGAAATAGTAGGTTTTTTGGTTGGTTAGGGTGGGGAAGGGTTGGGGTTTTTTTGTCTTTTTAATTTCACCACAAGGCTGTTCTGCAATCAGTCAATTTTGTGCTCAGATTTAGTTCTGCGAAGTACATTTTAGTGTATTTAGTGCATAGAGCCATACTTTGGAAGGCAGACTCTTGTCTGCCCAATGTGAAAGCCCCAGTAAATAAGGGTATATGTTACTGAACTGTACTAAGATACATTTGGGTAAAAGGAATGCAGCTTTAGCAAACTGATTTGCTTTATTAGTATTACATTTAATTGTCTGTATGGCTTAGAGAAAAACAGTACATCTGAGAAAATCTTTTGCAGATGTTATTCTTCTTGCCAAAGGGCAGGACTGTGAACATGAGCCTAATTTATGTTTGACAGTTTGCACATGGAAGCATCCTCTTTTTCAGCTAGACTTCAACTAAGTCCTTGGTTTAGAGAATGCATAGGAAAAGTAAGATAATTAAGAGTTTCTGCCTTAAAAGATAGTACAAGGGAAATATTTTTTTGCCTTTGAGAAACTATAACAAATATTAAATAGTAAAAAAAACCAAAAAAACCTCACGCACAACAGTAGATTGTTAATGACTCATACATATGAGGAGGAAGCCTTAGATTTAAACAGAAGCAAGATAATTAACTGAAATCAGACACATAACTCCTTATGTAATTTTAAAATTGCAGTGTTAGCAAGAACCTTGCTCTAAGAGATTTCAAGCAGGTTTCTGTCAGCTTAGTTTCCTAGTCAAATGCTGAAGGCTGCAAGTCTTCTGGGACTTCTGGAATGAGCTGCTTGGAAACTCCAGAACTTGCAGTGCCTTAGAAGTCTCAACTGTATTAATGCAGTGCTTATGTTATGTTCTTGCTGCTTCTTCTTTGGTAATTGTATTTCCTTAGTATTAACTTTCACAGTAGGAAGAAAAAAGAAGTAGACAAAGACAAAAACAAAGAAAAAGGAAAAGGTTAAAAAACTAGGTATAAAATTGTTCAGAGAAATTTCCAGAGGATCATATAATGAGAAGACTGAAACACGGTAAGCTGTGTTCTAAAACAACAGCAGATGACATTTTGGGTTCTCATTATAGAAAAGCATTGTTTAGACATTTTCATTTTCCCTTTTTTTCAACTGTTTAGCTCTATAATAACAGCAGTAGGAGAGAGCAACAAGGAAATTGGTTTTTTGCTTTATTATGCAATAGGTCTGGTATATTGACAAGACCGTTGCACACACTGACTCAGAATGAATCCTCTGAAGCTTCTGTTCTTTGCTGTTCCAAAACAGCATCTTGGCATTTCTTCATCCTTTGTTCATGGTGGACTGGATTTTCCCCAGTGTTTTCTGTTGTTGGTATTTACTCTGTGGGTACCTCCATTAATGAGTGTGGTGCTACTCATCATAAATTTTGACCTATCAGTAAAGAGGGTAGGATCAAATTTCTAGCAGTAATTCCCATGGATGTAGATTTGACTTTCAAAAAACTGTTGAGATGTCTGTCCAAATGTAAACAAGAATGGGCAAGCCTTGACTTAATTTCTGGTAATTGCAATTCTGCTGTTTCTGAGCTTACATTTCTTAACCAAAACAGTCTAACTGTATTTTCATTACCTTTTTCCCCTCCTTCTCCTCTTTCTCTCTTTCTTTTTTCCTCTTTCTTTTGCTGCATAGACAAAAGAAATGAAAAGAAAATGAAATAATGCCGAAGGGTTGATGCCACATTATCACTGTATAAAATATGGGAGAACCATTATTAAACATTCTGCATTTCACTTGAAACTTACATGCAAAATATAAGGAAAATAATTATTTTCCTCATGTGGAAATATATATGAAATAAAACATATGGACCTGTCTCTGAGTTAATCTGCATGAGACTTAAACTAATTTAAATTCATCAAACACAAAGGCAGCTTTCGTTTTTCTTCATACCAAACAACCTCCACAACAATTGTATGGGCAGTAAGAGATTTCTTGGGTTGTTCATTTTCCCATCATCCTGGTGAGGTGACAGGGGCCAAGTGCAGCACTGAATCAAAACAATCAGTCTAACTGTGTTCAGCTTGGGGCAGTAGTATTTGATTACAGGCATTTCAAAATGTACTTGTACAAGGGTGTGACTTGTTTCACAGCTGCACAGGATTCTTTGGGGCAGCTTTTATGAGTCCTCTGAGATTTGCTTAACTTGACCCATGAGCAGATGGTGTTCAGTGTTCCAGAGAAAATCCCCATTTCCTTTTGAGGAAAAGTGATTAAACAAAAGCAAAAGTAACACCATGTTGGAATTCTTTAGGTGCAGCTACAGGGAAAGCACCCATCTTTTCCTTTTCTATTTCAAAGTAATTCCTTAGGTATATACAACCTTTCTCCATCCACTGTTTTGCTGAAATTATGGGGTGATCTTCTTTCTGCTGATTTGAGTTCTTACACACTCTCTCTTAGGTAAATAGGGCAAATTGAACCAGAAATTTTCAACATTTTCACACCAAAATTTGTATGGTTCTTACCATGGATCCAGATGGATAACATGGGAAACTGGTAGAACATCATGGCTATGTGTTTATGAAGAACTTGCACATCATACAGAGAATAAGAATTTTTGTGAAGGTACACCAAAGTGAACTTGTAGCTCCAACCAGACAGGTGTTCTGGGGCAGAGGCTGTGTTTGCACGGGAGGTGTTTCACATCTCTGCTCCCCCATGAAGCACACACAGCTGCAAGAAGCAGCTTAGCTCCAAGTCTGTTCCTGCAGCACAACGATGTGGCTAGAAAAGCACAGCCTTGGAAAACTCCCTTAACAAAGAGCTGGTGGAGCCAGGAGCCCTCAAACTGCAACAAGTGGGGTGCAGCCTCTGCACTCTGCAGGCTCACAAATTTAGGTGTTTGAGGCTGGTTATGAGGAAGCAAACTGGTACTTCCTCCAGGGCAGCAACACCGCAAGTTTCCGCCCCACGCTGTGTCCTGAACACATTGTACTGAGAGACGTGTCTGTTTGCAAAGCAGGGGAAAAAAGGCACTATGAAAACCCTAAACATGCATAACTCTGCACATGGCAAAAACCTCTGATAACATCCAGAGATGGAGGTTCTGTGGCTGAATTGTTTGATGGTAAGAATTGAGACAAGCTTTTAAAAAAACCCTTGCTAATATCAGGAAGGGGTGCCTGTAGTTCACTCACTGGCAAGAACATTTATTTGTATTAGTGTTCTTTGCTTATCAGTAACAGCACCGACATGAGCTTATGGTAGGAGTTCACTGAACACTGTATTGTTTAATTTAAAAAATCTCTGAGAAATCTTTATAAATCCTGATACATTTTGTTCAATTTCTAATTTACTTTACCTGACATTTTCCTAATTTTCCTACATGTCCGGTCTGGCTGGTAGAAAATCTACTTATTTTTAACAAATTTACTGTGTAAATACAATTTTTTTTTTTTTTTCAGGACTAGAAGCAACAGGAACTGACGTTTAAGTAGCTTCAGATACATATAGTGCAGAGAGAAGTGTAATATTTGCAACTGTTCTGTATGTCACCTTAAATTTCAGAATTACTTTACACACAATATATCATTCTTGGGGACTGGAACCCACTAATATTAGAAAACTTTTTCTTCATAAAATGTAACTCCACCAGAATACCAAGTTTTTTTAAAACTTCTGTAATCATCGTGCACCTCCTAATTCCAATGCAGTCAGATTTTAGAATCCAATTCCTTGTGTTTTGGACTCAGTTCTCACAGCTGCCTACAGTTTTATGGAAAGAGATCAGGAAATTATTTCTCAGAAGAGCATGTACATATATAAATAGCATTTAAAAATCTTAGAAATTTATTTGTTACACACTGGAAATTTCTAATGAGACAGTTTAAGATTTTTTCTAATTAAACTGGAATTTGAACTGTTTTATAATAATGTACTGCAACTCTGTGTAAGAAAATCAGACTTCAGTTTAAAATTTGATGCAGTCCATATAATTTTACAAACATGGGTTAAACATGCTGTTTGTTTGCAAGTCATTTAAAAAAAAAAAAGAAAGAGTC
This sequence comes from Eulacestoma nigropectus, assembly GCA_013397775.1. Lineage (NCBI taxonomy): Eukaryota > Metazoa > Chordata > Aves > Passeriformes > Eulacestoma > Eulacestoma nigropectus. The sequence continues at coordinate 630,543 of VZTE01003859.1, read as the reverse complement.
ATAGATTTTCCAAAAAATGTAGGAGAGCCTGTGGCAACCGTATCCTGCCAAGGCAATGTCAATGAGATGTCAGCTGTGTCATGCCTCTTTGAAAGCTCCCACATCACTGTTTAATTCACTTATAAACCAGTGCTGCTTTCACCTCCCTATCAGAACGTTTTTTAGATTTATCTGATGCAAATATAAATAAGATAGTTCTCTCCTGTTGTTATTATTAGCTACTGTCTTGTTGCTGCGTATACAAAAACAAAATCTATTTCCTGAGAGGAACCTCTTGCTAAAAGAAACGCTTGCTTACTGGAAAATAATCAAAATATAAGCCCAGACCACATTTCAGTCAGCCTCCATTGCTTGAACAACTTCTCTAGCCTGCCAAGTGTAATTTAGAGTATTGTGATGCAGCTGTAGTTTTTGCTGACCAGTGCAAAATCATTCTTCCCTGCTCAGTCCTGTAGAAAAGGAGTTGGAGGTTCTAGCTCAGTGTACTCATACTGAAGCACTGAGTCATGAAAGAGGGCATATTGTGTCTTCTTGAGTCGCAATACCACTGTGCTTTCCTTACAGTGTTCAATTTACTCAAGATGTCATTTTTTCTTCTAAAACTTGCTAAGATTATTCATAATATAATAACATAGGTTGTTGTGAATAGTGAGATGTGTGAAATGCAGAAGGCATCTGACCATTAATGCCCAGCTTCAGTACAGCTGCCATGGCCTTTTAGTAAGATTTTGTTCAAGGTCCATAGCCTTCCTTTTAATGCACATCATTATGTAACTTCAGTACACTGTATTATTATGACTTTTTTTTTTTCCATAGTGGCTGGAGTTGTCTGGCTCGGGGTGGGAAAGATCTTAGAGAGGGGACATGGCCAGGACAGCTGACCCAAGCTGACCCAAGGGATATTCCACAATATATCATGTCTGCTCAAATATAAAACCTAAGAGAAAGGAGGAGGGAGGGGACAAATTTGTTGTTATGTTTGTCTTGTGAAGCAACTGCTACACATACTCAAGTCCTGCTACCCGGGAAGTGACTGGACATAACCTGCTGATGGGAAGTAGACCACAAGTCTTTTCTTTTCCATTTTCTTCCATATGCAACCTTGTCCTTTGCTTTATTAAACTGTATTTATCTGACCCAAGAGGTTTTTTTCATCTTATTTGCTGCCCCACCCCTCCTCCTTGTCTTGCTGAGGGGAGTGATAGAGTAGCCTGGCATCCAGCCAGAGGGAATCCACCAGAAAGCTCTAAGGCGTGGAGTAGGGTTTGAGTAGTGTTGACAGGCTGTAGAGGATAGAAGGAGTCAAATCTTACCTAGAATTATCCGTAATGACCTCTTACAACTCTGTCTACCTCTGTCCTGGCATTGTTTTAAAAATACTGAATTGGAGTGATGCAAAACAGAGTTAGGAATTTTGGATGGAAAGAGGATCCATGCTTGATCATAGATCCTTAGAGCTATTCTAGTGGGTGTCCCCAGCCAAGTCAGATTCTTGTTTTTCCTTTTCACTTCCTTGAGTAGACATATTGTGCCAACATTAGACCAACACTTGGTTGCAAATTGTTGTTTTAAGCTATACTTTTATGCAAATGCATCCATAGAGACCTGACTGTCTAAGCACTGTCTTGGCAGCTGTAATCCCATTATTGTACTTTTTGACTTTACACTAACGTTCTCAAAAGCTTTGTAAAAATTATTTTGCCTCACTAAGTTTTCTTTCTGTGATGCAAATTGGAAATTTTAACCTCTTTAGCCTATGGTTAATATGTAATAAGTATTAATAACAAAACGATTACTCAATGCTACCATTTGCATGATGTTATTACTCAGAGAACATCTGAAAACAAGGGTTCCTTTCTGAAGGCTTAGGGGGAAAAAGAGTAATGCTTTGGATGTCTCCGTGGCTACTGTATTGGAATACAATCTCCCATTTTCAAAAGAAACTAAAAAAAGAAAATCTTTGCTGATGGGTTGTTTTAGAATTCTTGTGTTTGTGTCTAATGTGAATTTTTAGAGAGAGATTGTCTAACCAGTAGCAGGATGCAAGACATATTAGCAATGAAAATAAAATTTTGATAAATGCTATTTTGGTTACTGGGTAAGGTAAACACTGCATCATTGGGCTGGAGCTGTATGTGTGGTTTTCATCCTTGGACATTAGATGGGTTACTTTAGTATTATGCAGTTTGGATTATGCAATGTTTTAGTTGATAATGGCTATAAATAGCAAAAAGGATGTTAAAACTCATGCCAGACATGCTCTCTGTGTATGTGCAGGTACATAGTTTGTCCGTCCTATGCATGTGCACAGCTTGCAGTTATTGGTAAGGAAGGGAAGGAAAAGGAAGGGTAAAGCGACAAAGGAAGGAGAGAAGGAAAGGAGAGAAGAAAAGGAGTAAAACTGAGAAAATATCTACAGTGGAAAAAAAGAAACTCAGCTATCTTCTTTCTAGGCTTGACTTTCTATTGACTAGGAAATGTTTAACAAGTGTTCATCAGAAAAGAAAGCTTAGACTGAATCTCACAGGTTTCATTGGAAAGAATGCTTCAAATAAAGACATGAGAGCTGTCTAACATCTTTCATTGTAAGGCATGTGCTCTAAGTATTTTTATATATTTTTAAGTATTTTAAAGTATTTCTCACCAAGCATTGGTTCCTGGGCTTGAAAGCACCTTTCTAATTTTTGTTTGGTTGCTCTTCTAAGATGCCCAATCCTGATCCTTGTCAGGCTGCTAAATACAGCTAATCCCTCCTGTGACTACTCTGATAGCCATCAGCCAATACTGGCATAGTTTAAGCCCCTCAGCTTGTGTTTTTCATCAAGAAAAATATGTTACAACATGGGGTACTTTAATTCTGCTTTTTGCCTACTTGTAGATTGCCAGTTCCTTGCCTACTTATAGTTTTCCAGTAATTGTCCCTTCCCATTAGGGAAAAAACCCGCAAACCAAACGAACCAAAACATATCAGAAATATTTTTTTCCCATGTGTTCAGAGCAAAACAGATGTGTAAGGCCTCTGGTGGACTTCATAGCTCTAGTGTGAACTTTTTTCATTCAATTTGTGTTTTTGAAATGTGCCAAAACCAAACTGTCCTGGTTTCGACTGGTGCAGACATTATTTTCTTCATAGTAGCTTGTACACAGCACTGTGTGTTTTGTATTCAGGATGAAAATAATGTTGTTAACACACTGATGATTTGGCTATTGCTACATAGTCCTCACCCTAAGTCCAGGACTTTGCAGTGTCTCATTCAATGCCGATGAGGAGCTGCGCAAAAAGCTGGGAGAGAGCATGGCCGGGACAGGTGACACGAACTGGCCAAAGGGGTATTCCACACTATAGAACATCATATCCAATGTATGAACTGGGGGAGTCACCTGGAATGGGACAGATAGTTGTTCAGGAATGGGCTGGGCATCAGTCAGTGGGTGATGTGCAGTTATATAGTGTATTGCTTGTTTCTTCCAGGTTCTGTTACTGTCTCTCATTCTTCTTCTTATTATTTTTATTATTGCTATTATTATCTTTATTATCATCATCATTGTCATTTTCATCCTATTCAGTATTACTATAATATTTATTTCCATTATTAAATAGTTCTCAACCCACAAGGTTTACCTTTTCTTTCCAATTCTCTCCTCTGAGAGAGCAGGTGCGGGGAGTGAGCAGCTGGTGCTTATCTGATATCTAGGTTTAAACTACAACATGGGCACAGCATGCCACTGTGAGGCATTTATAATGCTGATTAGAGCAGAACGTTTACCTCATATGTGTTGCAGAACAGACAATTCTTTTTACATCTAGGTATGACCTTTACTTCTTTGGAACAGTGTAAAATTACAACTCCTGTTCTTCTTAGTGTGGTCCATAGTAATTTCCAGACTCTATTCTGCAGAAATAAAACTAGCTAGTGAGTGCAGTAGGTATGCAGAATGTTTTACATTGCTTTTCTTGTATTGCATCCTGCTGTGTAACTTAAATAGTGTCAGAGGTCTCAAGTACGTTTATAAATGAAACCTGTTTGTTGTTTAATTCTTCATGAGCTGAATGTTTTAGCGTAGCTCCTATTTTTTTTGGTTTCTGACTCTGGTGCAATATTAGTACATATCTAGTCATCTCAAATTCCCTAACATATTGACATATTGAATAAAGACTGTCAACAGGCTAAGTTCTCAGGTTTTCAGAATTCTTAGATTAAATGTTTTAAGGACTTATTACTTTAAAGTGCCCTTCAAATATTTTTCAACATCTGCCTTGGTTACAAATGTACTGGAATATATTGTTTTTATTATCTCATATAATACAATCCTGCCATAAAGGAGTTTCCGTTCAAATTTGCCACAGCACAAAGCTGGAGGAAAAAAGTGCATTAAAAATCAGTTAAAATTCATAATGATATTGACATCTGAGATCTCTTCTGAAGAAATATTTTATGTATTTAGCGAGAATATGTGGAAAGAATTGTATCTTGTCAAGAATAATTAACTTCGCAAGAAGATGAGGAATAACTGGCTCTTTACCAGTTCTCCGTGGAAAGATCTCACGTGTATTGTGGATGATAAACTGAGAATGTCAATAATGGTGTGCTATGGCAATAAAGGTAGACTTAGTTTGGGCCTATATATTATGCAATTTAGTCTAAAGAACATATAAAGTCGTTCTGCTCTAGCCATGTACTGAGATTAAATGGTATCAAAGATGCTGTAATTCATAACTTAATAAACACATTAGTTAAGTGGTGTGATCAAGGATACTGGCAAAAGTCTTAATTGTAAAATATTTCCAGAAAGACTGAAAGATCTAGGACTGTTCATTTGAAAGAACACCATACAGGAAAATAGTAGCAATTTAAAGAATACCATACAGGAAAATAGTAGCAATTTACAGGTATGTAAAGAAATGCTGTAGAAAACAAGGAAAAGATCCGTTTCCCATGGCCATGTTGTCTCTGATAGACGTAACCTGTGTATACCGCACAGATAAAGACCTGAGTTTAACATTGGTTAATAGTCTCAGTAAGTTCTGTGAAGCACTGAAACACTTGTTGGAGAGGACATTTGTTCTTTATCACTAGACAGAGATTAGGCACTAGTCATGTAGAGTATAACATGGAGAGAAGTATTTTTATAGAGAGCTAAGCTTTGTAGTTCTCAGCCACAGCAGAGTTTCCTTTAGTAAAAGGCTCACAAGGACAGCGAGTCATTTCTGGTGGCACTACAAAAATATTTTCAAATTCTCACTTGTTTTAAACTATCCCATAGCTGTATCACAGGCCAATGCTTGCTGCAATGAAAGGAAACAAGGTGGCATTGTTACATATGCAGTTCCTATAGCGTGTAGTAAAGCTCATTAAAACCTCCAAATAAATGCTAGATCACCTTCCAAGGTAGCCATAAAGCGTATCAAATTGGGACACGCTCTTTAATTCAGTCTCACTCAGTTTGAAAAAGTGTTAAGTCTGTTTCCAGGGTATTGTGCAAACTGTTGTCAATGTGTATAGAAGACTGTGTGAAGTTGACTGAAGATGTCAAGTCTAAACCCATGTGCCTTTGTCAGTGTGAATTTTTTTATAATCTTGTAGAAATCTCTAGAATCTTGCCTACTGTAGAAACAGAAATTTCTCTAATGTGAATTTGGCTTGAATTTCCTCAAGAACTAATGACTACCATCTCAAATGTTACCCATAATAAGCTTAGCATACTCTTTCCATATGGTTTTCTCCACATCACTTCATAGAAGCATAAGCTTTTATTTTTTTTTTTTAATTTAAAAAAAAAAAGGCAAATCTAAGATCCCCAAAAAAAGACACGTACAACAAGAATGTCCACATGTTTCTTTCCCTGTCAGAAAGCGGAAAAATAAAAGATAGAATTAGAATAGTTATTAGGAAGAAATTATTTTGTGTGAGGATGGTAAGGGAGTGGAACAGATTGCCTAGAGAAGTTGTGGATGCTCCATCCCTGGAAATGTTCAAGATCAGGTTGGATGGGGCTTGGACCAAGCAGATCTAATGGAAGGTGTCCCTGCCCATGGCAGTGCAGTTGAACGAGATGAACTTTAAGATCCCTTCCAACACAAACCCTTTTAGATTCTGTGAATCTCTTGTAATATTGTTGTTTAATGTATTTATGGAAAAGGATAACTGTTACAACATAAAAGAAAGGAGAATGGAACTCCATAATCTGATCAGGTTGATTCATCAGGTTGAGGAGGTTTTGACACTGCAAAAGCCAATATGTTTATCTCCTTGGAGGGTTTGTCCACTGCTGACTTGGTCTCAAACAGTTGTTAAATCCATTGTTTTCCTGAGTGTTATTTTAAAGTAAATGGATATTATTCTTGTTTTGCTGTAAAATGCTTTTCAGTAGAGCTCAGTGTCTCAGAACACCACATATTTGATAGATAAGGATACTTGCAATTTTTTGTCAAATTTAAGCTTTTATAGTTTCAAGACGCAGTTGAAAGAGATTGTCCTTGGAATTCAAGACAAGGCAATAATGGAATGAAACTTTTTACTACATCAAGCTATTTTAAATCTTTGCTGCTCAGAAGGGAGCAAAGTATGTCAGTCCTTCCAGTTTTTAACAATTGGTATTTCCTTAACAGTGTTGCTTGTTATTTATTTTTATTTTCCTTTTTTAATATTAATTGTGTAATTTTGCTAACAGAAGTTCCAGTATACATCTTGTCAGTTGTTTCTTGTGTTTCATTTAAAAGTATTAGAAAAAAGAAAAAAAAAAGGAAGGCCTTTCATGTCATATTTAGCTGAAATACCTCTCCAGATTTTAGGAAGCGTGATGTTTTAAGAGATCACAGAAGATTTTACAAGAATGATTAAAGTGTCAGATAAACATGCTTCACCCCTTTGAGAAGAAAGCAAGTCTAGCATCTGCTTCTATAGATTCCATGCGGAAAAAAGGAAAATCAAGATAAAGCACTGACTCTGGCTGGCCAATAAGTGAAGTAATTTTTATCGATGCACAGATTTAAATGTATATGATTTTCTGAAGTTACATCTTTTCCAAGGGCAAAGATGTCTCTTAATTCCCCTAACCTTTCCATGTTTGTTGTATTTGAAAGTATCAATTTAAATTAAATGAACATTTACAGTAGTCATCAATGAGAAAACTGTTTTATATATTAAAGCTATTTTTCATCATTCTAGGCCTGGAAAAAAAGATATGTAAATTAAATGTCTTTTTGATTCGTATTGAAGGAAAAATTGCTGATTGGTTTCAATCTTATGCTTTTTCCAGTTGTAAAATGATTAACAAATCATTACATACTAGTATGGAATTATACCTTGGAGGAGAAGCATGCTAAAGACAATTATTTCTAATTTTATTTTTAGCCTATTTCATAGAACAGACCTTTCATAGATACAAACATACACAGGGCTTTTGAAAATGTGCTTTATATTCTGTTCTATTGTGTTAGAAACATTTGAGATGGAAGTGAAGTACTTTTCATGGGAAAAGTGATATCATGAGCGAAATAGGAGACTGGGAGTATACAAGGGAAGGTCTTGAAGATGATGAATTTCAATGAGTTTAGATAGGAGTAGTGCAAGAGAAACAACCAATGGGGATATCTTACTGTCAAGGTATTATGGTCTGATTATAAGCGATGCTTCTGCCCAAGTTAAGGTGTAAATGAGACCATACACTGAAGTCAGTAGAACAGATTTGATTTAACAGTAAATGTGAGGTAGAGAGATAGAAAGAAATAGGAAAGTGGGGGGATGGGGATATGGAGAAGAGAAAGACAGTGAGAGGTTAAGCAGAAGATAAAAAGATATCACCACCATGTAGATTCCTGCAGCATCCCACTGGTCCTTCTACACCCTGGTCTTCAGTAGTGCAGTCTCCCTGTTGCTCACTGGGAGGTACCACATTTATACAGTCTGAGTCCAGGGTATCCATGGGGCGTGGATGCCATTTCCACAACTGACATGTGCATCCTTTCTCACCGTTTTCACTGTGCATGTTTTTTGTCCAGATGAGTCTTAAGCTCCTACAGTCTGCACAGTGGAATTTAGTCTGGTGTACTAATTCCATATCTTCACCTTCATTAGGCCTGGAGTTAATGTCTTCCTGTTTTGCCATCTGTGCTTATCTCGAATTCCACTGTAGTGGCTTATTGTGAGTGACCGAGACACGTACCCAGACCGGCAGGGAATCTGAATCATTTATTCAAAGAAACGAGCTGGTTTTATACACTTCTTCGAGGCACAGCATTTCCTTACATGGCAATACTCACTACGTGACCTCCCCCACGTTGCCACGTTTCTGAATGTCCTTCTGTGGGGTGATCAGGCGCTGTTCACCCGCCTGTCAGCTTCCGGCAGCTCCTCTCCGTAGGGCTCTGCCGTGTGACACCTCCTCCTCCAGGGTCTGGCGGAGACAAGCCTCTCTGTGCCGCCATGTGCTCCTTTGTGCCGCCACGTGCTCCTTTGTGCCGCCATGTGCTCCTTTGTGCCGCCATGTGCTCCTTTGTGCCGCCATGTGCTCCTTTGTGCCGCCATGTGCTCCTTTGTGCCGCCACGTGCTCCTTTGTGCTGCCATGTGCTCCTTTGTGCTGCCATGTGCTTCTGCAGGTGCGTCCCACAGCCTGTAACCCAATTCCATCTTACCTCTCCCCACAGCTTTTATTATGGGGACAGTGTCTTTAGATAGGTGACTGCATTCTTTAAGCCCTCACACCACCCCATGGCTCAAATACTGTCTTCCAGAGACTTTTCCTCAGTCTCATGGGTTAACCATGGGGGTGATGCATACATAGAAAAGACAAAGGAGGAAAGATAGAAACAACAGACGCAATAATGCCGGTAATCATACAGTGTGGAACAGCTATTCCAATAATTAAATTACAAATCCAATTACAATCATCAACCCAGTTCTCAGTAGCCACAGCTCCCAATTTTTGAGTCCCAAAGATTAGAATATGGACTTTAGCCAGGTATTGGGGCTAATTTCCTGAAGCCAATCTTAGGGTTGGAGTGATTGGAAAAGTTATGATGTCTGATTAGCCATTTCTTTCACTTTGGCTCCGGCTTTTTCAATTATGTCATTGCATTTTGGATGGTAATAGTGCATTCATTTTCAGTAAGATTTAACGTTCCATATACCCCTTGTTCCTTTAATAGTAACATATCTAATGCCAAACTGCCATTTTTGACACTTGTTGGAATTGCAAGTTAAGATCTCTAACACATGTCTGGTCCATTACTGAAGGCACATACCTGCCATGTAATATTTCCTAAGACCTGCTGGTGCTGTGTAAAACTTACCTTAAACCTAAAACCTATCTTTTGCCTCACCATATCTGGGGCATATATATTACTGATCCATTCTCAGCTTTGCTCAGGAGAAGTAAGTTCCTGTCATATCCTTCCTGCTGATGAACAGTGAAAGACGCAATTTGGGCAAATGGATGTGACCACTATCCTGCACCTTAGTTCAGCGTGTGGAGTTAGGCTCAGTCACTTTTCATCAGAACATCCCCAAACATCAGAACATTCCAAGCTTGCTTGTCTTGCAAGTTCAATTGTCTATCAAGTACATTTGGGACTTGAAATTAGCCACAGAATTACACAGTGAGTGTTGATTTTTAAATTCCATATAGGGGTATCCCAAACAAATACACGTCACATTTAAGACATGCATTTTCTCAGTCAGCCAAGATTCAATGGGGTGACCAGGTCTCGTAGTACCATTGATTACCTTTGCACACCGGAACAAGTGTGAATGGGTTTGTTGAGGATGTGTATTCATGTACTTTAAAGGCTTTAAAATAGGGTTTTTTCTCAACCATATCAACATATAAGTGGATGAATTTTGTAGATAATCACAGAATTACAGAATATTCTAACTTGGAAGGGACCCACATTCTTGTCCCACCAGGGGGACAATACAAAAAAGTTCTCATATAAAAAGGTTTTCAGACAAACACATCTTTACACCAAGCTTATACTCAGTTCCCCAGAGGACAGAGTAAAGCTCCATTGTGATTTAATTTTTACACAGAATAAGAGCTATGGCTACTGTTGGTGGGGTGATAAGTGAAATTAATTCCTTTTCAAATTGAGTTGTTGGGTTTTTCTCCCTTTTTTTTTTTTTCCTTTTATTTTTTTTCCTTTATTTTCAGTGGGCAAATTTCTCTCATTACATTCCCTTGCAATTACTCTTACAGTGTAAGTGTTGCACCCACGAGTTGGAAGCATGTGTGGTGCACAGTGTACTATAGTTACCATATCGATTAGAATAGATAAACTAAGTGAAGTGAGGTTAAAATATTCTCTTAAGACACATGCTAGGAAACCTAACAGTACATCTGACATATTCACGTGAGAATACAAGTATTTCCAAAAATGATAGCAAGTCTTGAGAGCTGATAAAAGGCTTTTCTGTATTTTATCCATGACCCATTTGCAGTCCATGACTCTCCCTCATTCTGGTTTAGGAAGGGGGACTCAATCATTTCCCATGTAATATTTTCTTTTTTTGTTTTGTTAAGATCATTTAGGTTACTTATTAATATTTCTGGTATTTCTGAAAATTTTGCCAAGTCATGATAAAAAAAGCCTTCTAAGGCAGAACTAGGAATATTAATACATGTTTGCACAATTCCAATGTGCATAAATTCATGTACCAACTCCAATGCTAAATTTGGTTGAATTTTCCAATTCTCAATAGATTGAAATAAAAGAATACACCCATAAGATAAAAGTAAAAGCTTTTCGCACACCATTCTTTTTAGTAAAAAGATGAAATGAACTCAACAAAAATCAAACTAACAATACATGAAGTGGTTTGTCTTATATAATCCTAACAATATTTGGTCTCCCAACAAGTTCCCCTCAAGGAAAACACAAACAAATCACAAAAATTGATAAACTGAAAATATAAGCAGTTATGGGGGCTAGTTAAAAGTTCCATCAGTTGGTTATCAGGTTTCTATAAAAAGGTGCTTATCTCAAGTTCCTGTTGTGATAGCTTTTCTTATGGGGACAGTGTTTTGAGACATGCAAGTGCATTCCTCAAGTCCTCACACAAAGTTAACACAAAAATTCATAGCAATCAAAACAAAATCAGAAACCACAAAAAAGTCAGGGGTCAGAACAAAGTGGTCAACACAGAACCAAAGATGGACCCTCCAGTCAGATGACAATAGTCAAGAAGGGCAAGACTTGTGGCAGCTTGGGACAAAAGCTAAATAGCCGTCTTTTTAATGCTAGAAGAGACCTAATATGGGAGCAAAAATTCTTGAAACAGTCAGGGAAAAAAACATATGTTTTGATAAAGAGAAGTGTTACTAGGAAGTCAGAGAATCCTTGTAATAAAATTAAAATCTCTGAAGAAGCTAACAGTGTTTGATTTTTATCTTTTGTCTCTCTTGCAGAAGGCAGTATTTTAATGGATAGCTTTGGTTGGTTGGCTTGTTAGTTGGTTTTTTTGCTATTACTCAAATTCAAAACAAAAAAAAAACTTACAGAAATCTAGGGCCTTGAAAAAAAAAAAGAAAGAAAAAAGGAACTTACTGAAAATAATATACTGCAGGACATAATGCTCATCTTTAGACAAAAAAGGTTTGAAATTATGTAGTTTTTACGAGTTTCCACATCAGTCTTTCTAGGCCTTTTTATGTAGGGTAGCTGTGTTCTGAAGCATCAACTTTGCTGATATTTTGGGGTATTTTTTTAACATTCCTATCCAGTACTAGGAATGTACAACACACAGTAATTCCATATGACAAACATGTCATGGTAATGGAGTAATAGCTGTGCCCCTAGTGTTCAGTACAATAAATAATTGCAGTTGTTCCCTATAATGATATCCTATATGATTTCCATCTTAAAATATATCTGTCAACATCTATAATCACATTACCATATATGAATAAATCTTACAGGATGACGTGGTTGTCATTGACTTGCTCACCATTGCTTCAAGAAAAAAATCCAAAGTAAGCTTTGAAGATTAATATGGCTTTGTTTTTTTACATAACTTTCCAGTGTATTTTTTAGAGCAAGTACCTAGGAGTATTAGTAAAAGTGATCAATCTCTGTGGGTTTTCATTTTTATACAGCTTTGGTTAACTGACTATAAAGGAGTGTTCACAATAAAGTTTCAAGACACTCAGGTAGTTTTTGAGAGTATATGTTGTCTTTGAAATACAAAAATGTATCAAGTTAAAAAAAATACAGATTTCAGAACATAAATATCATTTTATAGAAGACTATTATTGTGCTAAGATTCTTGCCTTCAGTATAATCATTAAAAGCAGCATAGGTTATGGTAATATGATTCCATTTCTTAGTGCTAGTTGTGCCAACTCAAGAATGCATTTGGGGAACAAAAATAACTTTCATACCTAAGAAATAGAAAGATTAAATGGATGGGATGTTGTGTCCGATATCAATCATGACAGCAGGTCAAGGGAGGGGATCCCTGGCCTCTTCCCAGCACTCATGAAGTCACACCTGGAGTACTGGGTTCAGTTCTGGCCTTCTAAGTATGAAAGAGACATGGACAGACAAAGTCCAGTGAAGGCCACCAAGATGAGTAAAGGACTGAAGTGTCTCTTCTGTGAGGAAAGGAGCACTTTTACTTGCAATGCAGTTCCTACTTTCCCTGATGCTTACTTGCTCAGTTATGTTGTCAGATGGTATCTAAGCTCGATGTCTGCCTGAGCCTCTACATTCTGCAGGGAGCTGTGGAGGGTTTCTAGATTGTGCTGGAAATTATTTTTGGGATTCACTGAGTATGCTTGACTGATGTTCTGAAAGAGACAAAAAGGGTTGAAATCTTGACTTTCTGGCAGTGTATGAAAATACACCTAAGCAAACCCAGAAGGTATACCAGGTATACCAGTGAAACATGTACCTAGGCCTCTCAGACATATATTGTATCAGCATCAACGCTGAGCTTACTTAGACAAGCTGACCTGAGAAACAGAAGGGCTGGGTGAGTTACACCCTCTTAATAGGGATAGCAGTGACCACATAATCTCTAGACTTACTGACTCCTGCGCCGTCCCTTGGGCTGCTCTGTTGTGCGTCATCTCTAGAGTAGGTCAGTGGCTGTAAAGCACATACTGGTCTCCAGGGAGAGCACAGAAAACCCTGATCTCTCATACCCTTGAGAGCTCTCTTTAACTATCATCTCCATTTTCTTCAAGTCATCATCATATATGCATAATTTTGACTCTTTCAGGGATAATTCATGTTCCTGACACATCTTTAAAAATAATTATAACTTAAATAAATGAAAAGGGCAAGGAGAGACCAAACAATTGGGAAAAAAAAAAAGGAGGAGAGAGTGAGCATTTGGCTTCTGTGAGCAGATGACATGTAATTTCCAACAACTTGAGAAGGAATAGTTATGTTGCCTTTAGGATTTGTTCATTTATTTTAAAAATATATTTTTCAAAATTTAATTTGTGGTTTCAGGAGCTAAGTATAGACAATTGCATAATGTCCTTTTAGAAATTGATGACTAAGAATGATCACTGTAAATTAATATAGCAGCATGTAGTTTGTTAAAATATAATTTGTTTCATTGCAAGTTTAAATTTTTCCGACATTGGTTAAGATAAATATAACATGCATACTGTAAGAGCAAAAGCTATAGTCCTTAAGATATGATGATGAGAACCAACAGAACACAAAGGGGCTTATCAAGGTTACTTTGGGAACAGAATTAAAGAATTTGTGCTTTGTAAAGCACATCCTTTTTCAAAAATATTTGTTTCTGAAATTCTATTTATGGCCTTTCAAGGTGTCCCTAACGTTTATCAACAGCATTTTTTTCCATTTTTTTTCCATCAGGTGTTTCATTCCAAATGCCTATGCTGCTCTCTTCACCGCTGCTCTGGTGCCATTGATGTGCTTGGTGGTGGTTTTTGTGGTGTTCATCCACGCCTACCAGGTGACTCCTCAATGGAAGGCGTATGACGATATCTTCAGAGGAAGAACAAATGCAGCAGGTATGATTTGCTGGCTACCCCTATGCAAACAAGATGTACTTTTGAACAGTACGGACTGTTCTCGCCAGTTCAGAGAACCCCCCCGAAACCATAGTTCGGCAGATACCTACGTGCTTAGTTTAGTATTGAGTCTGCTAGGTGTCCCTTTGAAGTCTGCGGAAGTACTTCCATGATCAAAGTTATGCAGACGCTTAACAGTCTGAGGGGAATAAAAATGTGTAAAACGTAGAACAAGAAATTAGTATCACTGGCTTTGTGACTAGGTTTAGTCTAGCTAAAGAGAACAGAAATATAGCACTGCTCTGCTTGGAGCACTGTGTCCCCGTGCCAGGTTTTGGCTGGAGGTACTGAACATCCTGTCCCACGGAGGGCTGGGGCTGCTCAGAAGCAATGATTGCCTGCTTGGAGAGCATGATAACCTATGGATGCAGGCTGTAGCCCCTGCTCAACCCCAGGTGATAGGCACAGCTTTGGTCCCTGTATTTTGCAGTGTATTTGGTGGCTACAAAGCCATGTGCAGGGTGCGCTGTGCACTGGACTATTTGGAGTTAATGCTTCTGTTTTGATATTTCCTATGCTGTTTGCAACTGAAACGTGCTTGAAAGGAAAGATCTGTCTTGTGCAAAACAGGAAGTTTCAGTCGGCCTCCTCCGTCAGAACAATTTCAAGTACAACAATGTTCCCAAAATAAAGCTGTGGCAGTGTAGACCGATACTGTAATAATAATAGGACACTCAGTGGGAAGCTTGGAATATTTCTCATGTCTTCATGGTATTTTTTAACAAGAATATGAGTTTTATAACCTAGTGCAAATAATTTTTTTATATTTGAGTTATAGAGTTATATTCCTTTCTTGATAAAGTTATAATAAATATTGAATATTTATAATCTGGACATTTCTGCAAATATTTCTGTCCTTTTTAATGACACAATGTTAGCTTGACTAAGATCTGTATGCATTTGGGTAAGATCTGATGGTATTCAAGACCTTAGTTGCACCCTTTCATTTCTCTCTAACATAAATGCACAGAGGTTGCTCCTCTTGTCAGTCTTTCAGTTAATTTATTTATAATTAACTTTATTTGGGTATGTCTAAGGATATGCCTTATTAATATGTTGAGGGTTAAGGCTTGTCTTAGAGCAGTTAAACTAAAGGAAAAAAACAAACTGAATACTGAAACAATACCATAAATAAAGTTGTCATGCAAAATGGCAGAAAGTACTAATAGAAATTATAAAGGCAGGACAGAAACACATGGAATAGTAGAGTTGAAACAAATCTTTGACTTAGCATAGGATTCAGGGTGTTTCCTTTCTTCAATAGAATCTAGAAAACAGGGTAGAGAATGTCAAAGTCTCAGAAGAAAAGAAAAATTAAATTGGGAAAAGTTCAATTAGATCCTTTTTTTTTTTTTTAAAGTCAATTGTAACTTTTATTACTTGTGCACTTGCAAGGCAAACTGCTGTTTTGCTACCAAAGAGCTTTTGTAAGCACAAATTAAATACTCCATACAGTGACGGTGGGAGCAGGCTGGAGAGAGGCTGTTTTAGAGAGGAAAACAAGCTGTCTCCTGTGATTCATGGTGCCTGAGATTGTATAAACAGCCTCCATGTAGCTGTGTTTATGGTGTAAGCTTCTAGAGAGAAAATATGGTGATTTCTGTACTTTGTAACATTGCCTATAACTACATAACAGAATACTAACTGTTAATTAAAGGCCTCTGACTGTTTTGACTGAATATTCCTCTTCTGAAATTAAAGGTGGTGGTAGTATATTTACAGTCTTTTTAGTGTCTTATGAGTATATTGTGCTTTACAAGACATATTCAAAGGCAGTTTGCAGTGGTAAGGCCTAGTATCCACTTATAAATCTTGAATCTTGATGTTCACTCAGCTGATTCTATCTTCTTACAAAATCACTGGGAGCTGCTCCTGCTCCTGGTTTTGTAGACACGTAAATGGCTGCTGTGGGAAACAACATTTTTCACACCAGCAAAGTTGTCTGCAATCAGCTTCATGATGATATCTTACTTTTGAAACATAAAGGGGGTCTTGGATTATACCTGCACCAAGTTCTGGCTTACAAGACATTTTGTGTTAGGAAGGTCTTTTGGCTATGTTGCCTCTTTAAGTTGCACAGACATCCATTATTTTTCTGTTTTCTTATGGCAATTAATATGCCAGGGTTTCTCTCTGTTTCATCCAAAACCAGAAGAAAGGTGGAGCCACCAAGCAACAGTTTATCTGTGTCAAAGGCTTCAGAGAATTCAAGACAGGTGACATCAGTTGCTCTTCCCTTTTCTACCAGTACAGTCACTCCATTATAAAAGGCCACCACATTTTTCTTCTACAGCTGTTAAGAGTTAATTCTGTGAAACATCTTTCTGAACTTAGGTAGCAGCACAGTGTTTTTCTATTTATTTCTGTCCTAGGAGCAGAGAGTTTGTTGCTACTCACACTAAAGGAGACTCCTGCGTATTTTTAATTTCCCAAGAGCAGAATAACAATTCTGGGTTTCACCATACATGCCTAAAAGAAAACATTTGGTAGCTGCAAAAAGGATCTGTTTGTAGACAGATAAATATTTTCTTGGAAAACTATGGGATATAATTGGAGGGTTTTTTAACTTATATTTATAAACAGATGCCCATTTTTAATTGTACCTCCTTTTCTGTCCTGTGTATATTCTTCCTTATCCTCTGGATTTCTCCTGGGTACCCTTAAGTAGATTCTCATCTCTCAAACTCTCTTCTGGTAGTTTCAAGAAAACACCATGGCCCAAAGACAGCTAGCCCAGCAAAAATCTGCTTTTAGTAATTGCTGTCAATCCCTTTGGCAGTCGTCTGTGATCTTCCCAGAGAGTGTTTATACTCTTTACTTGCAACTAGGCTATCATTGTAAAAGAAAATGATTAAAACAAGGTTGTAGTGTAGAACAAACACAAGTAAATACGATCGCTTCTCATCACCCTGTCTGGAACACCAAATATGTGAGGTTGCCCTCTCATGCTCTTTTTCACTGTTCCAGAATTGCTGTTACTGGTCATGTTGGTTTACATGGTGATTGATATAATTTACTTAGCTCAGGGAATTTTCTTCAACAATAGAGGGCTCAAGAAAGGGCAGTGGGAGAGTCAAGAATTCCTTGTCTCTTAGAGCAGTCAGCTCGTCCTTCTCAAAAGTGAATGTTGGAAAGAAAAGTGTGAAAAGTTGAAAAAATTGTGAAAGCTGATTTTCAAGGAATGCTAACTCTACCTCTAGTGTAGAGTTAGCATTCCTTGAAATTCAGAGATAGGCATTGAGTTTGCTCAAAAAGAGTCTTCACTTTATACTGGTTCTGTTTGCTAGCCTTTCAGCAAACATTCTGTTGGCTGACTGTCCTGCTATGTATAGAAACTACCTTCTCAAAAGTTAGCCTTGACAGGAGCCAAGTCAGAAGCATTCATTGGATAAACAGCCTTTGTGTTAACTGATATTTAAGTTTGCACTCCAGGACACGCTTGGCCCTCCTGGCTGCCAGGGCACTGCTGACTCATAGTCAACCTGCCACTGACCAGGACCCCCAGGTCCCTTTCCATGGCACTGCTCTCCAGCATCTCATTCCCCAGTCTGTCCATACATCCAGAGTTGCCCCATCCCAGGGGCAGAATCGGCACTTTCCCTTGTTGAACTTCATATGGTTGGTGATTGCACAGTGCTCTGATTTGTTGTGGTCTCTCTGCAGGGCCTCCCTGCCTTCAGGGGAGGCAAAAGCTCCTCCCAGTTTTTTTATCATCTGTGAACTTGCTCAGTATCTCTTCCAGTCCTGTGTCTAAGTCATGTATGAAGATGTTGAAGAGCACGGGGCTGAGGATGGAGCCCTGTGAAACACCGCTAGTGACAGGTCATACTATGCAAATACAGAAAATGAATAGTAGCAAGACAGCAATCCAATATACATTATTTTGTTTTCTGTTTGCTAACCTTTCATAATGTCACAAAAATATTTAAAAATAGAACAGCTTGATTTTTTTTCCCCTGATAATTGTAAATAGATGAGCTTCATTTATTGAATGAATCTTGAACTGGCATAATTTTCCTGCCCTACTCATAAATAAGCAGTAGAACTTACCTGAATCAGATATGATAATTCTAAAAATGCCAGAATTAATGTAAAGATTAAAACTTCATGTTGCCAAAATAGAACTTCATGTACAATGCCTTAGATATTTAGTTGTAAGATTTAAACTACCTACTTGCATGTTCCTTCATATAAATTTCTTTAATATAAAATCATAGAATGGTTTGGGTTGGAAGGGACCTTAAAGATCATCTAGTTCCAATCTCCAAATATATTTGTTGGGTTAGCAGGATGCAATTTCTAGTCACAACAGAATATGCTGAATAGTCTGCCAATACCTACTACTGTCTGATGTTCTCAAGAAACAAACCCACAAAATGCAAATGCAGGACATTCCAAACATGCTTCTGTGCTCAGGAAATGATGCTGAGGACAGGGCTTTTGATTACAAGTGAGAACGTATGCCTAAACATGTAGTTACATGTCTTCCCTGTCCTGTAAGATAGATGCTAAAGTCTTTATCTCAAATCATAAGTCTCATGTATCCAAGAAAATCAAAGGAACAGTGAATGGCAGGAATGCTTTCATCTTGAAATCACAATATGTATCTAGAAATCAAGAATCAGATATTGGCTACTTCTGAACTTAGAGTTACGGACAGTATTCACAGTATTCATCACGCACACTGGATATAGTATTTTAGTCTTCATAGTGCTCCAGGAGCTTTTCTTTTTTGTAATTTGGAGAAAAACAAATCTTTGCCTTCAAGATTTTTTACAACTACTGTTAGGACAAAATGCACAGGCATAATTAGAAGCTAAAATAAAGAACTAAGATCTGAATAAGATAATATAAATACATCGTCTTCACTCATGTAATTTAGATTGCTTGCATTGTGCTTCACATGTCCAAATTAGCTGTTTTCCTTCAAAGAAATCTGCAGAAGCAAGGTCATGTACATGAGTTGTGACTGCACAGTTGCAAATTTAGCACTCATTTAATATTTTTCATAATGGATCTAAATAATTTTGTTATGTGGAGATAAGTAGGCTCAAATTTTTCTTTATTCTTTTGATTTGCTACTTTTCTGGGATTTGCCATGTTCCCTGCATAACAGTAATAGCTATGATAAAATGCCCTTTTTTTCAATTTTATTGTAACACAACATGTCTTAAAGATATATGTGGAAGTTTGCAAAAACCTTAAGATTTAGTGCAAAAGTTAGAGAGGCTAGTTTTATATGATTTTGAAGCAGTGATGTATTTCTTATGCTTAATGAGAGATGTGGTTTTCTTTTGGAAAGTATCCTTTAATTTCAAAATTTTCCTTACCACAAGGAGCAGCAGATCAAAAAATATAAATTAACAAAAACCAATATTTTAACATGTTTTTTACTTCCTATTTCTACAAACTATCAATGAACATTTTTTTCCAGTTGTATTTAGTGGACATGGAGCTACCCTCTTCCTGGTTTTCGCTATCTGATACTGTTAAATTCTGCACATTCTCAGTCAGGAATCAGTGGTTTTGTTATGATTCGTTGATTGCATATTCTTGGTGGCATTATTTTCTTCTTTGAACTTTATGAGAGAAGTCTGTTTTGTTTGTTTGTTTGTTTTTTTAATTTTGGCCACAAAATCCTGTTACCAAACTCCTTTTTTTTTTTTTTTTTTTTTACCGCATCTGTCAAAAACAATTGAAAACAGAGCCAGAAGGATTTGGAACACTGTTATTCAAGCTTACTTAAAAAAAATGGGTTTGTGGCATTTTTATATTTACATTGCTAAGTTTAACTGATGATTTCTTAAGCAATAGCCTGTAAATATTTTACTAATTTAGGTCTCCCACAAATTGTTGAAATTCTGTAAAGCAACACACTGTCCCCAGTCATCTTGGAAAAAATATTTGTAAAGATCTTTCAGGTTTTGCAGTAGGTCTTCATGTTTAGCCAAGAACTGTTAAAAGCAATTAAGGTTGCATTATCAGTTGCAGTTTAACAGCCTAAGGAGAAGACACATAGTAAATATTTACAGGTAAACTCGAATGATAATTAAAGCTGTATTACTCAATTGCTTCATTTATTGCATTTCTTATTTATTTAAAAAAAAAAAAAGGAAACAGGAAAAAAAGAAAGAAAAAGACATAATATGGACCAACACTGTGGTGAGAATACAGACATTTTGATACATTGTGGAAGCAGTTCATCCTTTATTTTCCACAGTTAAATCATATAGATATTTTCTGCAAAGACACATTCTGCATTACACTTCAAAGCATTAATATTATTTAATGATTTTCAGTTTTCTGAATTTCTATTTGATTTAACATTTTTCATTGCTCAGACTTGTTGTTCTGGAGAATTTTTTCTCTGGTATCAGGGAAGGAAGGAAAGGAAGGAAGGAAGGAAGGAAGGAAGGAAGGAAGGAAGGAAGGAAGGAAGGAAGGAAGGAAGGAAGGAAGGCAGACCTTCAGGTTTTATAGGGCTTATACTTACTTCTGCTTTGATACCTTTTTTAAAGTAAGTTGTTGGTTAATCAGATAGTAGATTTTCTCTCTAAGTGCTTGTCCATTGCTTTTCCTAATTTAAAAGTAAAAAACCCATAAAACAGGAAGGCATTTTTAAAGAACTTTTCACCATGCACCATGAGCAGTTGTTGACTGAAATTGTCCAGGAGTTTTTCATCGCTTCTTCCCTGCCTGGTAAAATAGGTTGTAGCAGGTACCATCAAACTATTCATTCATAATCAATAGGCACTACACAGGGATGAGAGGTTAACCATGGCCACTGTCCCTTCATTAGTGAAGTTACAATGCCATATATGAATCCACCTCAGTCTTCAACTTGCTGTTAGATGAGCTGTTGAAAGTGTGACAGTGCATCATGGTGCAAGGCTCCTCCTCATCTTCTTGTTCCTCCTCACAGTTTCTTCCACTTCTTTCTTCTTCAATGCTGCTCATCTTCCCTTGGACTACCAAGAAGCCACATGGCTCTTAGTGCTCTCAGATGCAGAAGCTGGCAGGTATCCCCTTCCCATGATTTCCAAAAGAGTTGTATTGTGCGTATGAAGGGAGTAGATGGACAGGATGCCTTTGGTACTGGAAATTTTTTTTTTTTTTTTTTTTTCACTGCAATGTCTGAAGCAGCGCTATTCAACTGGCAGAATCTAGACCCCAGATATGAATAAATTTTAGGCAGTTTCATCCTGTGTTCTAAAATTTAGTGTCTATCACCACTTTTCCAATCCTTTCAGGCACACGAATGTGAAACGTGCTGCAGTTCTCATTTCTCAAGCAGTCATGCACAGACTGACTGGAACCACAGACCACACAGTGGAGTTAAAATTCTTTGTGAACCTCAGTAAGCAGCCTTCTTAAGTTGCAGTAGGTGTGGATGTAGACATAGGAGCTTCATCATGACATGATTTTTCTCAGTAGGTCATTACAAACCATGGAATCATAGAATGGCTTGGGTTGGAAGGGTCTTTCAAAGGTCATCTAGTCCAACCTCCCTGCAATGAGCAGGAACGTCTTCAGATGCCTTATAATGCAACAGAGGATGAAATGTTAAGCTCTCACCACTCTTTCTTTTCTTTGTGAGGTTTATTTCAGAAATACAGAATTGTGAGGGTTTAGTTTGTTACAAATTTAAAAACACTGTAGGTGAAATCATAAGTGTTTGGAAACGTTCCATGTTTTGTTTCCTGCTGTTTCTTGTTCTTGCTTCTACTATATGGAAACCAGACAGCAAACACAAGGCTGATGGCTTTTTCAGCTGGGCAATTTGGCATTTTATTACCTTAGTCTTATCATGTTACTGTAGAGTTCCTTGCACTGATAATCCCTCTGAACTATCAAAGTTCGCTATAACTGGTTCAATATGATTTTGTGAAAGAACAGTCCCCTGAAGATTACTAAATAGAAAAAAAAGCCCTGTGTCTGATTAAGGAAGCTCCTGAATTGTAAATGGGAGAATTGCTGGGAGACGTATCATATCTGGCCAGCTTTTTTGGCCCTTCTTGAAGGCAAGGCCAGACAAACTTTTTATATACCCAGTACAATTCTTCTTAGGATCTTGATGAGGTAATTAATTTGTTCCGTCATCCTTATATTTTTCCTGGTTCATGCATTTTGTCATCTAGTCCAAACCTGTCATGAAAATATTGCAGCCTTTCTTTCAAATTCTCACCATCATTGTTTTTGTGTGAATCACTTACAAAATTTTGCGTTCACTCTAAGAACTCCCATACTGTAGTAAACTACAATTCTACTACCCTTAATAACTTATTACAATGTACTGCAGCCCTCAGAACAGAAAGCATTGCAGAAAAATTAATTTTATAAATAAGTTAATAAGGAAATTATCCTTTCTCAACAATGAGGAAGGAGTGACAAACAGTGGATACATCTACTTGTTTGGTAAATTGAATATATGTAATTTCACCTAGTTAAATATCAAGCTGGACTATGGTAAGTTTTCAAACTCTAAGAAACTGCAACTAGAGCTGCATAAGCTGCATTTATCTGTATTGAATTTGTCAACTCTGTCAGTGCTTCTTAGGCTTGTGGTAAGGAAAAGGGGAGATATTTCTGGGAAATGGCATATGCATGTACACATACATTTACATGTATTTAAGGAGTGTGCAGACTACCTGTTGCTTAAATAAAATCTTCCATCACTCCGGTGAGTGTAAAATGGTGTGATTACTGTACAAAACCCAGGATGGCTGGATTATATAATACCCTACAGAACTGCTTGACAGTGTCTCAGTTACATCACAGTGATGTTGAGCTGCCTTCTCCACATCAGTCTTATCTACTAAGGTTTATCCAAGTGGTCTAGAGGCAGCTGCTTGCACTCAGACTTAGAGTAAAAGTCATGACAGTGAAGGTTCATCTGCTCAGAATCACCCTTTGGGATTTCTTTGGGAAGGAGTTGTTGGTTTTATTTTCATATGAAGAAAACTACAAATAATTTGACTATTTTGGTTGATATCAAGCCTATTTATTGGCATCCTTTTCCTTTGTGCAATGCTGATTTTACAAACTTAAAAGAATTTGTTGCTTATTTTCTGGTATGTTTGCTGTAATTATTGAGCTTTTGTTTGATCAAAATTCAACAAATGGTTACAGAGAACTCAAACATCATGGCTTTAAATGCTGCCAAAATTTCAGCTTTGTATTAGCTCTTTACAATACTGATAATGAGGCAATTGTTACCAATGAAGAAAAAAACAGAACCATAAAGTGTACCAATATTTAGCATGTGCCAAAAAGCAGTCATCTTTACACTTTTTCTTGTTAAAATGTTACATTTGTATGACTTGGGGTATTGCCTACAATCTGAAGGCCCTTACTATTTGTACAGTATTCAACAAAATAACTAAAGGGCTCCCAAACTGCTGGAGGCGTTTTTGACAGTGCCTGTCAAAAACACATCCCCAGTCTTTGCTGCTGCTGCATGACTAATGTGAGGAGGGGCAATACCTGGCCAAGCACCTCTGACCTGATGTGTGCAGACCTGGCAAACATGGACTTTGAATTCTGCTGCAAACATGGTCAACACAGAGGCTGGCTCTTGTCAGTAGGGGAAACATGTGGGAGTGAAAACTAACTTTTGCTTTCCTTATTGCAAACTTTGTCCCTGCAGACGTCTTCCTGCAGGCATTCCCTAAATCTTTTATCCTGTAAATATAGTGGGGAACATAAAATGGAGATGTATGTCTACATGCTTAAAGACAGATTCTGCACATATTTTTGAAGGCAAATGAAGTTAACTGGCTCAAAGTCTATCTTGGGAATCTCCTGGGCTGAGAGGAGGTTGTCACTCTAAGTTTTATGGGGTCAGATATCTTATATATGACTCGAAGGAGAAAAAAACAACAAACTAAAGAATAAGTTATTCTTATAATTTCCTGCAACCCTATAAGCGGCCAGAGCTGGGGCCGGTTATGTATCCATAATACTTTTCTTTTTCTCCCTTTCCTCTCAATTCTTAGAAATCCATTTTCTCTCAAAATTTCCAGAGCTTGCCAATAGTTTTTCCATTCTTCTCCAAAATTCAGCATATTTTCTGACTCCATGTGTGTTCTTCCTGCCACTTGGTTTGCTGAGCTGTGCTCCCTCTGCCCCTCACACCTCCCTGTCCCCTGACAGTGTCCTTCTGCTGGTTTTCTGATCCCGGGGTGGTATCCTAAAAGCTCTGGGATCCCCACAAAACTAGGGCAGGAGAAGGGCTGCCTACCATTGGAGAACAAGCTCCAAGGCGGACCAGAGACAGCAAAACCATGTCCTGTGTCAGTAATGCTTTAAAAAGTGTTCTCCCGAGGGCACACCATCTGAAATGCTGTGTTTGTGGTTTGCAGAGATCCCCTTGGTCTTGTACCTCTTTGCTCTGGTTTCCACCACCTGGCTGTGGGGAGGACTGCACATGGCTTACCGGCACCTCTGGATGTTAGTCTTCTTCATCATCTTTAACAGCCTGCAGGTAAGAGCCAGTGCCTGCTCCTTTGGTCTTCTTGCAGACCAGGGGGTGTCTTCTCCACTCACCTCAAAGTTTGTCACTTTGGCCTCACCAGCTGAACAACATCCAGTAACTCACTGTAACAATGTGGAAGTGTTAATTGTGTATTCTGTTCATTTCTCAAACTGACATATGGAATGTATATTAAAGCAAGGGATGCATTGTTTTTAAACAACAGCACTATAATTGCATAGATCTAATTTCATAGCTAATACTCTCAGAAAGAATATTGCTTGCTTCTGTGTGTAAAGTGTTACTGAGATAATTATACCAGTAAAACTAAAGTATCTGCAGCCTTTGCAAAATCACTGAGTATTTAAGTTTTCTGTAGATGTTAACTCTAGTAATAATGCTAATGATACTACTACTACTACTACTAATAATAAACCACACAAAGATTTTAAATTATGTAGCCCTAAAACTTTTTTTCCATTGTAAGAGGAGAACCTTGAATATTAGCTTTTCTCATGTAACATATATATTGTTGAAGCAAATAATTTTTATTGAAAAAAGAAACAAATAAAGACTAAATATTCATCATTAATAATAAAAAACGTACGTAGCCCTTTCCAAAATTTTACATATATAAGTGTTTCCACTGGTCTCTCTAGTGCATTGCACTGCATTTAATGCCATACTGCACACTGCAGAATTATTTCTAGAATAAAGGTTATTATATCACAGATGGGAAAATATCTCTGATATCTGAAAACAGTGAAATTAGCAGAAAACGTAAAATTATACATTAAAATCTTTGGAGGGTAAGTTCTTCTGGACTCAAATATGACCTTCTTACTTTTTTGTAACAGAAATCTCTGTGACACCTTTTATTTCCCAATATTAAAAATCTTTATACCCCATCAAATAAAAATTAATTAATTAAAAATGCATATTTTCACAAAATAGATTTATTTTAAATTCAAAAGGTGGGAGTCTCCTTACGCAATATTGGATACTTTCAAAATTACATCTCAGAAATAATTTTTGTTTTTTTTAGTTGAGGAAAAAATGTAGGAAAAAAATTATTCTCCCTGTAATATATTTGATTTTTTCTGTATATATTATCTTTTAACTATTCTGTATATATTGGCATATATTGGCTCTGCTTCACCAATAGATGTGGTCTTTTTTGACTTCTTGCCTTAATGGTAGTTTCTAATATCTGGGAAATAACTGTATATGACAACTGCCCTGCAGAAGATAATGCAGCATCTCTATTCAAATACATCAGTGTTGGTCTTCCACATCAGGAAGAGAAACCTGTTATTTTTGTTATTTCTAGCCCCAGAGAACCAGTAAAACCTGCAATACAAAATAATTTTTTTCTTTGTTCAAAGGAGGTGAAAACATTTCAAATGCATAGTCTCTTCCTGCTTATTATTTTAAATTAAAAAATGCATGTCTGGAGCTCCAACTCAAACAGTAATAAATAAAAACTTTATTTTCAGCTATGAGGAGCTTAATAACTTATACTCCATGCTTTAAAAGCAATTTTTATCCTTTTGCTGGATTTTTGTGACGTAAAACGTAATAGGACAGTATCCACTACATTTTACAACTATTTATTGACGGTGTTTTTAAGTATAAAGCTACCATATATTTAAAAGGAAAAAAGCTTTGTGATGTCGTGTACCCTGAGAGAAGTTAAAAAAATAGAATTCTCTTTCACAGTACTACTGTTTTTAAATTTGTTTTAGTAGATGATTGTGTTCAGTGCTTTGTAAATCTTCATAGTAAAACAAGTTTTAAAAATATTTCCTGAAATGCCCCCACACTTTAAATAACCATCCTATACAGAATGTTCTCCTCTTTTAAAGTTAGGATTTATCTAGTCAAGAAATGGAAAAATGATGTGTGATTCAGGTGACCGGACATGCAGCATGAAATGAAAAACAGGGAAGGAACAAGGGGAAAAGTCTGTAAATTTCTTTAATCTATGCTTTTCTTCAAATAACCAGATACAACTAACCAACTTAGTTAGAGAAGGTATCAGTATGCAAACTCTTTGTGTAGAACAAAATGATGTATCTCAAATACTGAAAGAAAATGAAGGCTTTGCTCTAGGCAGGTGTAGCTTCAGAAGGCTTTTTAGACCTTCTTTTTAGGTGAGGTGCTGGTATTGGGGAGTATGCACTTCCTGCTGAGAGTAATTTTGACTCACAGGCTGCATTCATCCAGCCCATGGACAGTCATGTCCAGTGTCCTTTGAAGATTTAGTCTCAGCCCCTGTGTTTGTGACTAGGAAAGGAAATGGGACTTGATGTGGGATAACACATTTTCATAATGATAATAATAGAAACTAGCTATCTTTGCAGTGCATTCTGTTATTCTCATGTCTTTGTCAGCTCTCAGAATTGATGACTGTTAAAACAAGGTCATTTTTCTGCAATAAAAGGTGGGTTTACCATTTATTGGTGAGCATTTCTGTTATACAGCAAGCCCTGTTTCAGCTGGAAAGCAATTTGTTGTTCATTAAGAGCTTTTTAATGACAGAAAAGAGGACATGGAATGGTTATTAAGAAGCAGAGGCCTGGTTCCCTGCTGCTCAGAAGCTATGGACTGTGTAACGAAGCAGAACGTGGCCCATTAAAATGTGTTGTATGTCCAAATGGATTCAACACAGGAGATTGAAAGGACACAGAATGCTATCCGTTGTGTTCGTTTAGCCTTATGACATGCATTTCCCAGGAAATGCACTTGCTTGAAAAGTCGTCCACTCAGTACAAATTGTTTCCAAGAACTTCCTGCAGGAAACGGTTCCCATCAGAGACAAGTTTATAGTATGAGCTATTCTAGTGAATGGCGGGGGGGAGAAGCAACCCTTTCCCTGTAACTTCAGGTATAAACATGCAAGTAGCTGTATGGGAGGCTAGTAGCTGATTTACAAAATAAAAAGTACATTTAGAAAACCATGAAAGAAAAAGAATAAGAAGGGTCTTTGGGATATCTGGTATTTTGAATTCCTTAGCAGCGTGCACCTACGTCCTACGCAGACAGCATCTGTGATGCACAAACATAAACTGTTGCTCTTACGTGAAAAGCCTCAGCTCCTCATCTTTACCCTTGCAAAACAGAAAAAACATTTACTTCTTCTCTTAACTTATGATTGTTAGTGTGGATTTATTCACAAGACATATGTTTTCTGGGATCAGGAGTGAAAGAATAAGCTGCTATCTTAAGTACTTCTCTCAAATACTTGGGATTTCACAAGCTCTTTTGCATGCGCTATACCTGTCTAAATGATGGCTGCGTTTTTCATGCAGTTACGGGAGTGTTTCTGATTTGTGTAGCTGATGTCAACAGCAGCATATTTGCATTTGATGGATCCAAAGTTCAGGGCAATGTGTGGCTCTCTTCCCATTGTTTGCAAGGGGGTTAAAATGAGGATTCAGACCTGTTCCTAGGCTATTCCCTGCAGCCAACTTTCTTAGTATAATCTAGATATTTCTTTGGCTATATTTGCAGCAAACTGCACTACACGCTTCCATCCTCTATCTTTATAACTTAGGGTGTATCTACCCTGTGAACTACAAGGTATTAGGTATGCCACAGATACCCCAGTCATGGTTTCCTTGTGATAAGTCCCACCACTCTCCTATCTCAGCAATGAATTAAATAAATTTTTCAGTAAGTAATTTTGAATCGAAACATTACTCTTATGAAATACTGTGATATTACCCATCAACAGTATAAAACCTCCATTTCTCAGGAATTTTATATCAGGAGGAAAAAAAAATGGCAGCTCGTAGGTATCTCATTATTAATGACAATATTCAAAAAATCTTATGTGTTTGTTTTGGATGATGCAGATAAGGGTTAAAAGTCTGCCTGTTCTGTGTTTGAGCGTACCAGACGACTCATGCCCATGTAATTAACTTCAGTGTCACATGCAAAATACTTCTTCCCAAGAAACACAGGAAAAATCTGGAAGTAAGAATTGGTTGGTGGTTTTCCAAACTGGGCAAGTGGGCTGACTTGCCTAATGCAATGTCTCAGTTTAGAGACAAATTTCACAAAAAGTTCTAAAAGTCAACTTATTTGTAGTAAATTGCAATAAGAGCAGATTCAGAAGTTCCGATACAAACACCTGAAAAGCCTTTAACAAGAAATATGGGCATACAGAAAACAAATGAACAGATGCACAGCCAAACCTGACATTGATTGGAGAAGATGAGGTTCACCAAACTTCATTAATTAATTAATAAAAATAATTAATTAAAATAATTAAAATAGCTGGGGCAAGCCAGAATGGGAGGAAAGGCTAGCTTGAGTAGGAAAAGAGAAAGATATCAAAGAAAACTAGAGGTATGTGGGCAAAAAACCCCCAAATACCCTTTTTAAGAAACAATAGAAAATATAGTAAGAGAAATCAAGATTTCAAGAAATCAAGTTTTAGAAGGAAAAATAAAGTTACAAAAATATCACATATTGTGATAGTAAAAGGTGAGTAAAGATACACTGTTTTATAAGTTGCTGCATTATATTATGCAGGAAAGAGTATAAAAAAAAGTACACAGTTTATAAAGCTCATGCCAGTACCAGTCTCAAATGTTATATGTATTTTTTCCTCGAACATACTATTCAACTCTGGGATGTAGCCAGGGGACACAGAGAGGGCCACCGCTATAAATAGGCTCACTTCCTGTCTCTTATGACATCTTCTGAAAGTGCCTGCTCTGATGAGTCAGAGGTAGACTAGAAGATCCCATGCAGTGGTTCAGATTACCAAAGCCACACAAAACTAAACAAAATCCAGTACTAGACAGACATGAAATGTGAGTAAATATGGCGGGCTGTGAAAGGCTGCCCACAGATTTTGCAAAAAGTAATTCTACACTGCAAATAAACCCAACAAAAGGCAATGAAGGCCTCATAGTAATGCCTCATCTCAAAGATGAGGTGAACTACAACTTATGTCAAGGATATCAAGAAAAGGACATATACTCATTCAAGTAGATACAGTCCAACCAAATCTTCCGTCAGCTGAGTGCATAAACCAAACACAATTAAACACAAACAATTCAAATACTACCCCAGACATAAAATAAAATACATATCCAAAGCAATTGACATCTGCATTTTGGCATCTGTTCAATAAAGCTGTTTCCGGAGGCTTGTATTCTTACCTGGAAGGAAAGACAATAGTATACATAGAGCCGTTCGGTTAACCTTGAAAGTTTTTTTCAGTATGTGCATTTTTTTTAAAGTAAAAATAGCTACAATAAAGCAAATAAAGAAAGCTTGTAGCTTTTGAGACTTCACACTTTTTGACATCAACTAAACTTCTGGGTTGTAATCTTTATTGGACAGTAGCACTGGTATGCATTATAGTAGCTGTGCAAACATACAAAGCTGTCCAAGAGACTTGATTATCCAGTGAATCAAGAGAATGCAACTATTTTACATCCCTTTCTCTATGTTTACAACTTCTTTCTTAAAGAAGAGTCCTCTCTGTTCCTAGTTACCACCTGAAACATACTCTAACATATTATTCCTGTAGTTACTTATGAAATTATGGTGAAGCCGTGTTTGGGAGACCGTAAGATTCATGTCCAAAAAAAAAAGAAAATTAAATATTTTCCTTATTTTATGTACAGCTTCAGTGGCCTTCAAGCAACTACTGCAGAAAGAATGAATGCTCTACTTATTTTATCTCTCATAGTTTCATTTTTACTCAACATATTAATGACATGCATTTTTAGCAGAAACCATGATAAGCTAAGATTCCATTAAGTGTTTCATGAAGTAACACCGAAATAATTGGAATTCAGTAAAGACTGACTCCATTAACTTTTTTTTTCCCTGAAGTCTATGCAACATAAAGACCTTTTCATATTTTATTGTATCCTTGTCTTAGAATACCTTTTAAACAGATGTCACTTTTGGAAGTTGTTTCGGTTTTTTTAGTGTCATCCATCTGATGAGTGTGGAAGGATATGAGTTAAGGGATCACCACACAGCCATGATTTGTAGATGACTTTTGAATTGGCAAGAGAAGATCACAGGAAGGGGTATGAAAAATGTGTACAGATTGGGAAAAATAAAATCCAATCAGTTTGGTCCTTGTAGAATCAAATCACATGGTCCTTATAGAATAATGCATGAAAGAACTTCTGTCATGTATGTAAAAAGTTATTGCACACAGCCATCAGTGTGAGTTCAGAAGGAGTTCCAAACTTCAAAAAAATATAGACCACTCAGCTAGTTTTCTCACCTAGACACAGTTAAAATCATCTTGAAACCATCCATGAGACCAGTCTTTGGCAGCTTTTTCTAAAGCAGTTTAAAAAAAGCATTTCTAGTAATAATCTGCACGCACATAAACTGCAAATGCTTATTTTACAGTGAGGACAGAGCAATTCCCTAAGTACAGTTGATAATGACTTTGCTAGCCTAGGAAATAAGGAGTTAGAAGTTGTCCAAAACAGGACAAAATTAGCCGAAAAGAAACTCTTCAATGGATTCTTTTTAGAAGTGCTTTCCTCTAAAGGATCACAGAATTGTCTGGGTTGGAAAAGACCCTTGAGATCATCGAGTCCAACCTATGACCCAACACCACCTTGTCAGCTAGACCATGGCACTGAGTGCCACGTCCAGTCTTGTCTTAAACACCTCCAGGGACGGTGACTCCACCACTCCCCTGGGCAGCCCATTCCAATGTTCCATCGCTCTTTCTCTGAAGAACTTCTTTCTGATGTCCAGCCCAAAACTTCTCTGGCACACCTTAAGACTGCATCCTCTTGTCCAGGTGTTGGTGTGGACTAAAGAGAAGGTAGCTGGCCAAAAGAAACCATGATTCTTTGAAAGAGTGGCATGATATGAAAATAGTTTGTCTTTAACTCAAAAGTGGTGTGGAATAGAATGAAGAACGAGTCCATGAAAGAAGGCTAGGAGAGTTCTATACATCAGCAAAAATTATTTGTGCTGCAACAATGGTTCAGTTGCATCTTATATTCTAACTGTGTTTTGATTTTGACAACTAGAAGCCTGTTCGTTAGATAACAGTTTTACAATTAAAGATCAGATACTTACAAATAATGTCTGATTTGGATGTATTGAAGTTATTATACTAATCCAAACCATTATCTGCTAACTTGGACAAAATAAAAGCAGCAAATCTGTTTAGCTCATAGGCAGGTGTTTAAATACAGTTTCTCAGCAAAATTGAAGGAGAAAGAGTTAAGGAAAAAATATGGTGAAAATAAAACGAGAAAAGTATAAAAAAATAGTAGTACTGGATCTTGATGCTAACCTTTACTTGAATTTCCCTTGTGAGCATGGCAGAAGAAATTTTGTTATATCTGTTTTATTACACAGATTTAGGTATTGTTTTTTATTCAGAGGACTGATATGTTCCACGTAATGAAATGGATGAGCTTCAGTCTGCAGAATGAGTTAATATGAATTAAATGAGATCCATCCACACTAAGTGCAGAATTGTGCAGTAAGACACGAGTAGTGAAAGAATTTCTGCTAGAAATTGAAAAGCTATATGTAAGAAGTAGAAACTGGAATGAGTGTATTACTTATCTCAGGACAAATGCAAATCAGCAGTATAATACAGGTCTGAAAGAAGCAAATATTATGCCAACTTTGTGAACAAGAGCAGTTTAAATGCTATTGTAAAATGTATTGGTGATGCATTATTTGGGATCCTGTGGACATTCCTAAGCCCATTGGTCCAAGAGATTAATTCTGTCTATGATAGTAGTAGGGAAAAAAAGCTTAAGTGGTAAGCAGGCTTTTGAAAATCTTATTTCAGAAGCCTGAAAGTATTTCACGTGTTTTCTATCATCTATTGTCTGTGTGCATGTTGGCCTTGATCCAGCAGCTATATAATCACGCTGGTGTCATCTTGCATGCAAATCAGTATATCCTAATTTTTCAGTGACTTCAGTCTGTTTTCAGAATTGACTCTAATTAAGAACAAATTTTGAGTTCCAGCACCTCGATTCTCTTCAGAAGGCAGTGTGATGTGAGGGCACAGACAAAGCATTGAGCATCTTTTGTAGTTACATTCACTTTGCCTGCATGTATGCCTTAGGTTACAATGTAAGGTGCAACCAAAAGTATGTATTCTATCACCATCTGTTAAAACCAGGTGGGGCAGGGTTCTTTATCTCCTCCATGACACATCCCTGGTAACTCCCTCCAGAGGGATATCTTTCTGCTAATGGGCCATCCAGCCTCGCTGCATGACTCACAAAATTACAACATCCCATTGTGAGATGCTCTGCTCAGAGGGAGGAACGAAGCATTCCTGCCTGGATATAATCTGGGGTTTGGAACAGCACAAACAGCCCTTACATACTGGATTCTCAGAGGACAAGAGCTACCGCTGGACCTTCAGGTGAAGACCAGACCCTTCTACAGGATCACCGCTTCAACAGAACCGCTTCATTTGGACTGCTACCACCACCCTGACTAACAAGGTGTCAGGTTGTATCCTGACTCTGTCAGTGTTCTTGTACTATTGCCTTTTTTCTAATTTTCCTATTAAATGATAATTCTGACTCGTGATCTCCCACTGGTTTGTTTTCAAACTGGTACAATGTACTAGCACAGTGCTCTGACAGCATGTGGGGCAAACACTTGAACATCTAACCTGCTCAGAAACACTGTGTGTGGTGTGACCTCATACCCCTCAGTTCTTCAAGATTTTCAGTATTTCCATCTGTTAACAAAAAGCCCATGAATTTAAGGTGCAAGTTAACTACACTGTTGTAAATTCATTTATAAGTCAGTTTGTTCGAAAATATGTGAATGTAATATTGTCAGTGTTTCCTTTTTGTATCAAATTTTGGTGATGGATTTTATTCTCCAAAAGGGAATGCGTCAACATTTAGATGTGAAATCTGAGTATAACTGCTCAGAAGCAGCTGTCTCAGGAAGTTTTCTGATGCATGTGAGAACTTCAAATCTTTTGGGTGCGGAAGGGGTTGAGCAACTGTGAAGCTGGAGCTAACCACAGTGGGATGAAAATTGCTAAATTATGTTTTCTTTATTTTCAGCAAAATGTCAAGTATTGCTCTTTTGCTTTTGCCTTTACAAAGGTCAATTTGATTCAAAAAAGCATCAAATCAACTTGTACTGACAGCTGATTGTTTGTTTAAATCTTCAGATATGTTATTTTGCCATTACACCAGAGTCATGAAAAGTTTTAGTGACAAAGATCCTCAGTTACAAAACTAGGAACTACAGTGAATGTTTTTCTTTTTTCTTTCTATATCTTCTTAAAGGAGAGTGATTAGAAGATTTAGTTTTGAGAGCCTTATGATTTTATTTTCTCTGTGTGTAAACAACGCACATAATCTACTGGAGATTTGCTAATGTTGTGATTGTGCTTCAAAAACTGTGAAACAGCAAAGCAAGGTGAAAATTGTGACTCATCCTTAAATAGGCTCAAATATTCAGCATAACTGGTGGTAGATTTTGAAACTCCAGTATTTCTTATGCCCTAGAGCCCTCTGGGATTAGAGTTCCAGAGAAGAGAAAATTGGCATTTTAATACACAGAGTGATTCCATTCTGAGTGAAGCAGAGCCAGCATCTCTTCCAGAACCTTTTTCTCATTCCTGACTTCTGAAAGGTAACAGGAAAACAGTGATTCTCACCATGAAGACTTCTGCTTTCCTTTAAAGCTTTGTTATTTTCACACTAGCTTTTCTGTTCCCCCCATTATTAGCTAAGTAGGCCAACATATGTTACAGAAATTTTTACTTCATAAAAGGAATATGTATTTACGGATCTATTTTCACTTCTCTAGTTTCATTTTCTTCAGTGAGCAGAAAAGGGTTAGTCACACTCCCCACCACTGGGCTAATTTATCATACTGATTTCCAAAGCTTTTTTATGTTGTTAGTAAGGAGGGAAATGCGATTCCAGAGCATGCTTCACCAGAAATGTGTGCGGTTCCTGCTTTCGCTTAACATAGCATTTAGTATTATATTCAGTATTTAGACTCTGAGATTTCATCTCAAAGAGAACACTGTCCTTAAGCATCTTTGCCCCCTTCTTCCTGGATTTTAAAAAAAAAAATCTAGACATTGCGTACATTGAAAACAGAAAGTCAGAAATCACCCATCCCAATATTTTTTTGGCTATTTCAGAATCCTTTTTAGTTTTTCCCTAAGAAATAGGTAGTCTCAAAAGGAGAAACAAATTATTTCTATCCACATTTCCACAGGGTCTTTGCTGTGCAGATAAATACAGTGTAGAAGTCCTTCACAAAGCTACAAGTGAGGCCATGGAGTCATGATGAGATTTTTGGACCACTTGAAGATTTTTTTAAGAATCACTGTCTAAAGACATGGTCTAAGCTCTAAGAAATAGTCTAAAAAGTATTTGAACCAAGATCTAGTTGTGTGTGCTAAATTTCTTCTGAAGTTATTATACCGATCCCTTGAAAAACAATGTAGGCGTTGTACTTTCCTTGAGCACACATGGAAATCAATGGAGAAAGTTTCTTTAGAGTTGGTCACAGAACTTTAGAAATATTTAAATTAATGAAAATTTTGGTAGTTTTGCCTCTCAGCAAATATGTTTGTAGAAAACTACATAACTATTCGGTGTATTTAGACAAACTTACAGAAATTTGAAAATATGGAAAATAAAAACTTGGAAGTGTAGTATTTTCACTGATGTAATATAAATTTTAAGTTTATATGTAGTAGAGAAATCTCAAAGAACACACACATGATCATTTGTGCAAATCCTCACAACAGGAAACGATATATGAAAAAGAGAGAATGAATTCTTTTTTATTTACTCTCTTCCTTTTGTAGTTCACCTGTAGGTAGCAATGTCTGTCTGAACAGCCTGTCAATCTTCAGAGATGGCTATTATCATCTCCTTATAGATGGCTGGAATAAAAACCATGGGAAGATAAGTGACTTTTCTGGGGCCAACATACTTGGTAATATATGAAGCAAACTTAATGGCTCCTACATTTCAGGTTTGTTCTTAATTTATTAAACCACATTACCACCAATCTCTCAGCCTGTTTTGCCTCAAGTACTTTATTTTTGGAATAGATTGTATTTTCTAAATGGAACCCAAATTTAGTTCTACTAGTGCATTAAACACCTGTAACAATAGAAAGTGGAAGGAGTGGCCAGATGAATGATTTTCAGAACAATCTAAATAAAGACCCTCTTCCAGGAAATGTCTCTTTTTAGATTGCCACCCTCATTTTCATTGACAAAGAGCATTAGCACACACTGTTAGCCACTTTGCTGACATGGCTTGGCTTAGTTTGTAAAAATTATTTGTAATAGATAAAATTTGAGGAAAGAGACCAGTCCTATAATCTTTGGCACAAATTTCAAATCTGGTAATGTAATTTTGTGTCTAATTTTACCTTTAGTTTTGCATCTAGTAATTCATTGCACATGAACTTTAACCTAATGCAGTGAGTGCAGTTGCAAGTAACTGAATGCATATGCTTTGAGGAACTCTGTGTCTGAATTCAGAGGAAGGTCTGTGTGGAGCAGAATTACCTAACATCTAGGGTAGAGGTTCATCTGAATGTGATAACTTGCATTTTTGCTGAGTGTTCAGAGAACAATTGTGCCTTGTGCCTAGTTTATTGATATTAAACTATCTTTACAGAAACATGGTTATACAGTATTGTATATATAGTTATAGATAATTACAGGTAAATACAAATTAACATATAAATATTTGAAAGTATTTATTACGTCTTAGTCAGCACAGACACCACCTTAAAAAACCCTCACAAGCTGTTATAGCTTTGTAAGACTCCTAAAGAGAAACAGTGAGGCAAAAGGTGGGTATGTGGAGAGAGAGGCTATGGTTTTATACAGACAGGCCTCGGAAAAACTGGCTTGGCTGGGTTTAGGAGTGCCACTACGTTACATTTCACTGAAGTCTTCCAACTGAGCCTGCATCAAAGACCCCCATCCCGCTGTTGGTGGTGGAGACATTGTGCCCAATATAAGAGCAGCAGAAGCAGAAGCATACTCAGGTTCTTTCCATTCCCAGTGTCCTCATTGGAATGGGATGTTGAACATCACCCTACAAATTTCTGCATCCATTAAATTATATGAATTATTGTAATTATTAAATACAAGTGACACTGCCTCACCAGTTATGAGAATTCCTGTACTTCCCTATATCACTGGGTTTTATATAGATTTGTGTTTAATTTGCTTAATATAAAATGCTTCAAAATCCACCTGCCTGGCAAAGTTTCCCTGTCTCACTCCAGAATTTCTTACAAATTCCCCCAGGAGATTGATTTTACCTCTCAGCAGGCTTTTCATTATTTACTTACCAGCCCATCTCCTCTGCTAACTTCAGTGAGGAGCCAAAATGCTTCTGCAAACATCTGAACATGCACATTCTGGATGTGGAAGTCCAATTAGGTCGATGTTCCCCATCAGGTCTGACCTGTAAGTACCTCCAGGCTTGTGGAGCTTGCCTCTCTGTGTTGGCCCTGCTCAGCAGGCAGAGCCAGTGCTGCCTAGATCATATGTGCAGGGAGGACGAGGCTGGAGTTTTCTCCCAGCTCTGAGTGGTGGGAGGATAATGGCAGAACCGGTAGCTGCCTCGCTGCCACTGGGAACAAAAAAGTGCAAAGGAAGACAAAGTCAAAAAGTACTTAAGTAAAAAAAAAAATCAAAAAACTGGAGAAGCACTTGTTGGAGCCATGCACTCTCCTCATGACCCACTCTGCAGCTCTGCAGCTGGCAGCTCTCTGTGTTTGCTCTGCGCTGGACTTGCCATGCAGCCCAGACAGCTCTGCCAAACACTTTGGATGATTTTGCAATGAGAAAACATGACCCTGCAGAGCCAGCAGTTATTGCCATAGAAAAGTGCTGGAAAAGAATAGACAGTAATCTGCAGCCCTCACACAAAGCAGGAGACCTCAGAAGGACATATATTCTATGCTAAGCAATAGGAAAATATAAGCTAAAATTAAAAAAAAAAAACAACAAAACAAACAAAACCCCAAACAAACAAACAAAAAACCAACAAACCAAACCAAACCAAACAAAAAAAACCCCAAAACCCCAAACCAACAAAAAACAGCTGAGAAATTTATTGCTCTTAAAAACGCGTGAAAGTCTATCTTTCAACAGTTCCTATAATATTTTCCTCTGAAGAAACACTCCACAGATAGCTGGAATGGGCCACCAAGCATGTTGTATCCAAATTCTTCTGTTAAGTGCTGCAAACATGTCTTAGGTAATTTCTGGCATTAATCCATTGCAGATAATTTCAGTGAAGGAAAGAAACTTCTTGTTTTCCAAGTGCAAGGAGAACCAACAGTTTTGATACGTATGTCATGACTTACGCTATCTTTTGCTGACTATGGGTAGAGATACTTTATGGCAAAGTTCAATAAATATACTGACACATGGAAATCAAATGTTCCAATTGCTTAATTTTGAAATATATATATATATATCTCCTTTGGCATTACATTGTTATGTATTGACATACAATTTATGGTTTTATTAGTAGAATAAATAAGTTAATACTAATAACTAAATACTATATAAAATAATATTTAATTATACTATATATATTTAGTTATGTTGTACAGACCATTACTTTCCCAAGTGTTGTTTGTGTCTCAAAAATGCAGAGGGATCCCTGCTTAGAGACAGCCCTTGGAATTGCCTCAATGTTAATTTAATTTGCTGTACATTTTCCTTCTTTTATTTATTTATTTTTTTTGTTTACCACGTAGTTGGTATTTCTGTCTGAGTCTATTTAGAAAGTCCTGATAGAAATGTTTTGTGGCAATGATGTTTTCTGTTAAAAAAAAAGAGCTGTAACACATAAATGCAAATCCTAGAAAGCTTTCTAAAAAAGCCTCAAGACAAGAGCTTCTAGGAGAAGACTGACAATGGTGGGATTAAGTGCACCCTCAGCAAGTCTGCTGGTGACAGCAAGCTGTGTGTTGCAGTTGACACGCTGGAGGGAAGCGACGCCATCCACAGGGACCTTGACACGCTTGAGACGTGGGCCCGTGCAAACCTCATGGAGTTCAACAAAGCAAAGTGCAAGGTCCTACACTTGGGTCGTGGCAATCCCAAACACGCCCACAGGCTGGGCAGAGAAGTGACCGAGAGCAGCCCTGAGGAGAAAGACTTGGTGGTGATGGCTGATGAAAAACTCAACGTGAGCCGGCAGTGTGTGCTCGCAGCCCAGCGAGCCAAACGTGTTCTGGGCTGCACCCAAAGGAGTGTGGCCAGCAGGGCGAAGGAGGTGCTTCTGCCCCTCTGCTCTGCTCTTGTGGGACCCCATCTGGAGCGCTGTGTACAGTTCTGGTGTCCCAACAGAAGGAGGACATGGAACTGTTGGAGCAAGTCCAGAGGAGGGCCAAGAAGCTGATAAGAGGACTGGAGCATCTCCCCTAAGCAGACAGGCTGAGAAGGCTGGGGCTGTTCAGCCTGGAGAAGAGAAGGTTGTGCAGAGACCTCCTAGCAACCTGCCAGTGACTGAAGGGGGCCTGCTGGAAAGCTGGAGAGGGACTCTTTATCAGGAACTGTAGGGATAGGACAAGGAGCAATGGGTACAAACTGAAAGAGGGGAAATTTAGGTTAGGTATTAGGAAGAAATTTTTTGCTGTGAGGATGATGAGGTACTTGAACAGGTTGCCCAGGGAGGTTATGGATGCCCCAAATCTGGAAGTGTTCAAGGCCAGTTTGGATAAGGCCTTGAGTAAACTGATCTAGTGGGAGGTGTCCCTGCCCATGGCAGCAGAGATTGGTACTAGATGATCTTTAAGGTCTCTTCCAACCCTTAGCTCTCTATGATTCCATAATTCTATATAATGTATTCAGGAATTGATTAGGGTTCACAGACAGACAATTTCTTCTGTACTTGTCAGAAGACTTATTTCTTAAAAACCCACAAATTTTCAGATGGTAGCAATGACCTTCTTTTCTATAACTAGTCAGTGGCTGCAAGATCCAATTAGGAAGTGGAAAGGTTGGTGTTCCATGCCCTCCTCAACCTGTGGGTTGGTGTGAGGGGCAGACACCCGTGGTACTGTTCAAGGCCAGTTTGGATAAGTCCTTGAGCAATCTGGTCTAATGAGAGGTGTCTCTGTCCATGATAATTGAGGTTGGGACTACATGATCTTTAAGATGTATTCCAAACCCTTAACGTTGTATGATTCTGTGATCAAATCTGTATTTAGTATGCATCTGTTTTTATTTTACTCTGTGTAGCACTCCCTCTGAAAAGAGATCTCAAGTACTCTCTTGAGGTACATTTTATTCCCTCCTTGCACAGACTGAGGGCTTATTATCTTAAGCCAGGAAGTGAGTGATTTCAATGACAGAGCCAATTTATACCTCCACTCCTCTTGTTCACCTTGTCAGATATCTAGTCTTTGTCCTCATTTTTGCCCATATTTCCCTTTTCTTGAGGAGCGTCCCTAACCAAAACAGTTTTATCTTCCTGCTTTATAAGACTTGTCTTCTGCTGTCCCTGAATCTGTTGAAAGGAAGTAAATATCTATAGGATTTTTCATTAAAATCAGGGGAAGTAGGGAGTATAAAATGCTGACAGTTCCCATGAATATCACTTAACAGCAAAGCCTGCTATACAAGACCTCTAGTTATGAGACAGTTGTCTGGCAAAACCGCTTCTTGTAATAACTTACACATCTGTTATTCTGGTTTTAAAAAGCATAAAAAAGTCATTGTAAACTATTTTCTGAGATCAGTTTTAACTACGGGATGGTTGAACATGGTGAGACCTTGTTTGGTTCCTTACAGCCTTGCATGTCTGTAGCTCTCTAACTGGCTGCAGCATCCCCACAAGGTTTCCCAAGTAGTCAGAGTGCTGGAGTACACAAACACCCTATTCCCATCAGTCTTGCCCTAAAACTCTCAAGCTGAAAATATGACAAACAATTATGCCGGTTATCTACAAGCCTTCGATATTATCCAGGACAGAGTTTTTTTAAGGTTTCTTGCATTTTTGGCTTCTGAAGTTGCAGACTTCTTGTTACAACTTTTTATGGCACTGCAGTGAAATGCTCCTAAATAAATAGTTTATCCAATTTGTCAGAGTAACAAGAGTCAAAGAGACAACAGTAGGCATAAGAGAGATTATGACACTTAAAGAATTCCTTAAAGGGGAAAAATGTTATAACAATAACTTCTAGCTTAACTCTCTGAGATTTTCTGTAATGCCATGTAACAGCTCAGCAATAAGCACAAAGTTAGCTTCTGACTTTTGACTCTTCTGGTCAGTAAATGCCTACTTTCTATTTCCTGTTTCTTTTATCTCTGTGTATTAGTCGTTAATACACATAGATAATAATTACTTCTTTAACAAAAAATAACAATAAAAATAATAATGTGCTGCAGGAATAGCTCTTTTTTGGACTATGCACGGTGATGCTAGTTGTATGGTCTTTGAATGTGTTTTTTTCAATTGCTAGCTTCTCTTTTGAGTTTTCAGCTTGCTTTCAGATATAACTAGAAAAATTAACTGTTCTGAGACTGTTAGGGAATCTCTTGAACTAGGAGAAGGGGTTACAAAGGCTTTTTCATCCCCCTTTTCTTCTCTGAGAAAGAAATAAAAGCAGTAGTAGGCTTAGATTGTAAGGTATGATCTAAAATGTAGGTTTGGTTATAAATGTTTATCATGGAAAGCAAGTATGAGAGAAAATGTTTGAAAAATTTTATTAAGCATATGTGAAAACCCAGGGTGTCTGATATTTCTAGGACCTGAAAAATATATAAGGATAACGTTATTGTGTCTGGTCTTCCTGTT
Source organism: Eulacestoma nigropectus (assembly GCA_013397775.1). Taxonomy (NCBI): domain Eukaryota; kingdom Metazoa; phylum Chordata; class Aves; order Passeriformes; genus Eulacestoma; species Eulacestoma nigropectus. The sequence continues at coordinate 589,211 of VZTE01003859.1, read as the reverse complement.
TGTTCATTTTTAGTGTGAGGTTCATCAGTGGAGAAATGGTCTGTTTTTCATTGGTATGTGATCTGGCTGCTTTCTGCTGCCAGAGTGGTCCTCTTCACAGGATAAAGCACAAGAAAATCTAACGCAAAGAGGACCTCACAGGATGCTGTCTCCAGTTTCTGTTACCTGTGCAGGGAAGAATTATAAAAAAAAAAGGCAGAGGGGAAAAAGAATCCACAGGCTAAGAATTGGGGCAGAGATGGGGAACATGGATTGCCAGTCTGCTTTGTCTGCTCTTGTTTGTTCTTAATGTCCTGCCACCATTTGTGGTTGCTGAGATTTGCTGTCTCTCACAAAGCTCTTAACGAGTGGCTGCAGCCAGAGCTGCAGGGGGAATTTCAAGCTGCTTCTGCATGCTGGCTCTCCCATGTGTGCCCTCCACCTCTCCCAAGTTCATACTTTTGGTGTTTGACTCAGTATTTTGTTCTCTCTCAGCTAAGCTGAAATAAAAATATAGGGCTTTCTTCATATTTCCGGGATGACTGCACTGGAAGGAAATGACAGAATTTTGCTCTAGCTTAATCTGCACATTTGGCGAGTTTGGCTAACCATCTGTATTTTCCTGCATTTTCAAGCTTAACACCTCTCTTTTAATGTTGAATCTGTGCCCTTAAAATGAGCAACTGGCCAAAAAAGGCCACGAAGAACCCAACCAAAAAACCAAAATAAAAACCACCAAAACCTTTTCCACCACTTACAGTGCTGAAAGAGGTAAAAATGGCAGTTGTGTGGGAGTAGTTACAAGTATGTTGAGAGCTATGCAAAATATTTATAGTGAATCTTGAGTATCCCAGCAAATCTGCTTTTTAAAGATGTGCCAAAGTGTGTGAACCTGTCAGGTAAGCCTTAGCCAAGTTTAGACTAAATCTGAGCTGAGTGCAGTTTGCTAGAAAGGAATTTATCGCTTTGGCTTTGGGAAGCTGCAAGATTCAACATTGACATAGGTGGTTCTGCATAAAGAAAAACTTGGCAGTTTAGACTAAAGTTTCAGATGTTACATTAGTATTAGGAAAACTTGTTCAAAATGCTGAAAGCACTGTGTCTTTTTCAGTATTACAGAATATACCTGTAACCTATTTATCTGTGGAATGAAAACGTTACCAAAAAATGAAAGCACTCAAAATAACTATATCTCAGGGCAGACTTGTAAAAGCATTGTCAATTTAATGATGGATATATGAATTATTACTTCTCTTCATTCCACTTTTTAAGGTGGCTTCTGTTCTTGTGTGTGTGTGTGTGTGTGTGTTCGGGCAGTTGGCTTGTTCAACAAGTGTTGCCTGCCAACATGGCATGAGTTTTGCGGTCCTGAATTACATTTATTTATCCTTGATTACATCTATTACTGGTTTTTTGCTTTTGATGTGAATTTTTAGGTCTTCAGCTGTAGCTGACACAAATCTTGTGCTGCAGAGCAAAGTAGGGTGTAAATGCCTCAGGAAGCAAAGTGTAGATAAGAAGTAAATGTTCCCAATAGAAACTGTGATAAGATGAATTGCACGATTGATAAGAATTACAATGGTTTCATCAAAACTGGTGCTTAATGGCAAATAAACAGTCAAACACTTGATACACAGCAGGTCCAAAGTCGACTTACAAAGTGTAATCACCAGCTGATGGGGTTGCGCTGCAACAGACAGGGTTTTACAACAGTCGCTTTGAATGCTAAGAAAAAGAATCACATTTAAATAAAGGGTCTGATTTATATTTCAAAGGTTATTATTTCTGAAGAGCCATGAGTGGAAGAGATTAAGTGATGGCTTAAGATGTATCATATGACTAAGATGATATTTCTGTCATGATAACGATAATAAAAGATCTTCAAGCTGCTCTCAAAATAAAATGTGAACATTGAATAAGATAATGGCAAAATAAAATGCACATTAAAGATTGCATACGAAAATGCCATGCCTGCAATTTATCATAATTATCTCTGAAAACAAGGAAGGAAGGGAAGCAGGAAAGGAAGGAAAGCTTTCCTTGCAGGAAGAAATAGAGAATTATATGTTTTGTGTTTGCCACTTGGCTCCCATTATTAATACTACTGCATGTATGAATATTCAGTTCCATAACTAATGCAAAAATTATTGGGAAAGATGGTATTATCAAATTTATGTCAGACATTGTACAATGGCACTGATTATGATTTCTTGAATATAATTCCTTTAATTTTGTGAGTGATTTTTTACTGTGCAGAGACTAGCTTTTGAACTTAGTGAAATATGTAATTTATTTATATTAATCAGACTGGTAGTTTTCCCAAAAGAAGTAGGCACTTGTTATGTATATCAGGGTTAATCCACAGCAGTCTTTGACCAGCCAGTGATGGAAAACAACGTAAGAACTTCCTGTAAATTAATGAAAACCCTAGGAAAGTTCCTAAGAAATCAGCCAAGGCATTGAGTAGCACGCCACCAGAAGTGGCAGCAGTACCCTTGACCATTGACAGCCACCCAGGAAGAGCAGTGTGACCAGTAAATTAACAAGGAAAGGACTGGTTGCCAAGAGTAAATTAGCACAGTCCAGACAGAGAATGAGATTAAATCTCACGCTGATAAAATCAAAAATCTGAAGTAAGACTAATCAAAGTGTAAACGATCATACAGAAATTACAGTAATGACAAACAGAGTGTCAAAAGCTGGTCCAAGTATGGACAACTCTTCTGTTGTCAAAGATACATCTGTGTGCTTTTTTGGGGTGCTTTTACCGACTGGCATGAATAAAGGCGTAACTGTAAAAATAATAGTGTTTTTTTAGCCACCGTGTTCTAAGGATCAGAATGAACCATATCTGGTAACTGAGGTCTTTTTGTGGTCTGACCAAGAGGTCATCTTTCTTCAGACGCCTTGTTTTTGCTTTAAATATTCTGCTTTGGAAAAACAACTTTTAGTGATATAGTCATGGGATGATAGTTAACAAACAAAATTTTCCAAATTAAATTAAAAACTCGAAGAGTGTCTCTGTAGAGTGCCTGCAGTTTTTGTTAGTGCTGATACATACCCAGAAGCAGGTTGAGAAACTGCTGAAATGGAGTCATGAAATTACTTTTCTTTCACAAAAGTCCTCTTAAGATACTTCAGTTTTATATATAGAAATATTATTCCTCTGAAACAGATAGTGGTATCTGAGTGCACTTCTCCTTGAAAAATATGTTCTACAATTTCACAGTAGTATCTCAGACATGGTTAAAAATACTTGTGGGAGAAGTATGATGTATATTAGCTTAAAAAATAAGTCTAATGCCTTGGTGTGTTTGTGTTTATTAGAACAATAATAAAAGCATGTGATACAGTAGGCATCTTGTTTTTCTCTCTATATGTAAAATGAAGATGATGAAAAGATTTGTTGATTGCCTACAGTTTGTTTTATCCTTTCTCATTACAGTAACAGAATTAGCTCAGTTTTCAAATTTAGACACACTGTAGTGTCAGCATAGTAAGTTGGAAGACACAGGGTTAGAGGACAAAGAGACAGAGAGACTCTGAGTGTTCAGTGTGCAGTGAAGGTTTTCTGTGGACCAGTCCTCCAGTTCTGCATGGGAACTCATGAGGTGTAAAACATGTTAATGTATTCTGTCCTTTTATTGACAGCTGTGGAAGTCTGTCCTTAATTTACTAGCTTCCTGCAGCTGCCTCTCAGAGTAAATAAACCAGTCTGTTGCATAGGAGAATCCCCCTCACACACATGCATGAACAAAACCCTCTCACCAATTACATTTTGTACATATATACCAGAAAAAACCTCCCTTCTTCTTCTATAGAAAAATTTCCTCAGTCTCTTTGGGCAGGTTGTTCCAGTGCTTAATTACCTGCACATTAAATACGTTTTTCTCATATCCAGTTGGAATCTTCCCCATTTCAAATTAGGACCACTCTCTCTCATTCTGTCATGTCCCACTGCCTTTTCCGTAACTGCCTCTTATAAGGTGAACTACCTGGCATAACCTACAGCAGCACTGAGGCTGCTCCCACCTCACTGAACAAAAATACTCCATCAAACTTTTCCATGTGAGCTTTCTTTCAGACATTTGTACCTGTGTTTATATGGATATTGTTTTCCCTGTACATAGCAGTACAGAAGAGCCAACCAGCCAGACCAGCTTGCTGAGGTGAAATAATAAGAGCTAAATTGTCTTCCATCAGCAAATATCAGTAAAATAACCAGCAGCCTTTGCAGATAGTCTCTTGCAGGCTTTTTTCAAATAGGCATCACATTTGAGAAGAACTGTAAGTTGCACAGGTGTTTGTGCTCCCTCCTTTGGGACAACCTAATTGTCTGCTTGAAGTAGTTCTCACCTTCTTTGATGAGAAATACATTACCACCACTTTTTTCTCTTACCTTTTACTGTTGCATTGTACTAACACTACTATTATAATGTAACCATAAATGAAATGGGGTTAAATGTTTTGCAAGTATTCTGTGGGTCCAATGTACAGAATTTATGTAGTGTTACCATTAAATCCTCCAGAGTCCTAGTTCTTTAGCTTAGTTGTTCAGTCTGCTTCCATGGAGCCCAGGTCAATCTGTCAGATAATCAGTCAGTCATTGGAGTCTGGGACCCAAGAGATTCTCACGGCACCCTGACACATGCTTAGGAGTTGAGGATCATGGCTCTCAATTTTATGTGCAACAGCAGAGGTTACTGGCACTAGACTGAGATTTTGGGGTTTGAGTTTTTGAGTTTAGGTTAGGTCTTTTTGATGCAAACTTCTAAGAATAGAAGTATATTATTTCCCACAATTTTAACAGAGATGTCATTGCCTGTTACTAATATCCACCCTCTGACCAAACTCTTTTCAATCCTTTTGGGGTGTGTAGGTTTCTGGCAGGCCCTTCAGCAGAAACTGACTATTCTCTGCATTTCCGACTTAGTCCAACCATCAAGGACAAGGTCTGTGTGTCTCTGAAAAAGTCTGGTAGTTCCAGCTTGGCTAGAGTTCTTTATTTCATAAAAAAAGAGAAACGTATATTATGATGCCAACAGCCTTATTTTCACAGCAATTTATGGCTATTATTACAGTGTTAAAGGTTGAAGTGAGAAGGAACATAAGGAGAGTCAAAAGCATGAAGAGGGTTGGTTCAATTCTCAGACTGGTGATTTTGAGAAAACTCGCTGCGACTGTGAAAGCTGTGGTTGCACTGGCACAGCCTGAATATCTGCATGCTGCCCATGCTCTTTCAGAGTAAAAAGCCTGGTAGCTGCTGGCATGAAAAGAAACGAAAATCAGCATGATTTACTGCATGACATATTCATGTGTATGGTCTTTGGAACTCAGTGCTATTTGGGCAGGACAATTTGACTTGTTTTGGGTTCCTGACCACCTTCCTGGTGGTTTCTAGCAGGGACACAGGTTTGTCAGATTAAGGCCACAAAACTCTTTTGATGCTTCAAACAAAACCACAGTGAAGGTACAAAGAAACTCACATCTGCAGAGCTTTATCTTCTTGAGAGTCTAGATTTGGGATATAGGTGAAAGAAAGTTCCATCCTTTGTCCAGCCAAGCAAGGAATTTTCTGTCCAGCAAGAATTCCTGTGTACATGTATTGCCTACTTAGGAGTGTTGGATTTCATTAGGTATAAGCTTCTGTTTTTAAGGCTTTGCTGTAACAATTTACAAGACGGGAGAAATAAACCACAATTTTTAGGTTCTGCTATCTGTCTCAGCCTTTGACTCCTACTGTCCTTAAGTATTGAAACTACCTCCTTGTGTCCATGTGATTATTATGGTAGTACCCAGAGGAGTTGTCTCATCATCCATCTGCAGAGAGTTACATCAGAGAGGACACAAGGCCAAGATAAGGAGATAATTGTGACGCTTAATTCCATGTTTATTTGTTTTAGAAAAGTGAGTGTCCACATTTGTGGCTGCACGGGAGAGTGACTTCTCATGGACCTTGTATGACAATGCCTTATGTCCCTGCAATTTCGAAAGCCAGGGTTGCGCAGAATTTTCAGCTAATGGGTTTTCTTGAAAAGTACGAAACCACTTGAAATGTATGTGCAACTTTTGTGGCTAGGCCCTAAGAGACTGAACTGCCAGAGGGTGCTCTGAATTTTGTGTTGTCACTATAATCTGTTCTTCTTGGGGTTTTTATCCTTTTCACATCCATGAAACAATTTAAATTAAAATAAGTCAATTTCCTGGCCCCATTATGTTTGATGTATGTCAGTGTCCTTGAATTTGTTTATAGAATGAAGGGATATTTTGGTTCTTTTTTCGTGTCTCAAACATGTGTTTGCATCTATTTTTTGGAATGTATTTACTGATACGTATCGCAAAGAAATTTCGTCTCAGTGAACTGCTCTGAGTTGTCATGACAAATAAATAATAACCCGGAAAAGTGGGAAAAAGTTTTCTCAAAATAGTTGTTTTTAACACTTTTGCCTGGTAGTCTGCTGTTAAAAAACTCACAGAGCTATATAGTTTTATGGCAGCTGTATGAGGGTATTTCCAGTGTGCAGCCAGCTGAGATTGAAATCCTGTTGAATCCCATTAGCTTCTGTTATGTGTCACTTGGGACCAGACGATTTTGTAATATCATTTTGGCAATAGAAATTATCAATCTATGTATCATGAAGTGCCGTTGGGTATTTGCAGTCTCATCTTTTTTCAAGTATTTTCAAAATTCCTTTCATTAGGAATTCACAAATATAATTAGATGAAACTCCTTACTATTTGTAATCCCAGTTAGTACTTCCATGCCAGTGGATATCTTTGAAATGAATTGTTCTGTTTAGTACAATTGGCTTCAGGGGTCTAGAGAAAAATGTGAATTACAAAAAAAAATTGTAAATGTAATTGTATTGCAGCAATTGGTAAGAATTCAGAAGTCTTCTTTCTGTACTATTTTGGTAACCCCTTCTTTAGTAATTATTGGACAGGTTGATTTATCAGTTGGAGTTGATTATTTTCCCTCAGTATTAGTGCAACTTAAAAATTAATGTAAGTGAGATTTCATATGGAGAAGTTCAGTTAGTGGATTTCTTTACAAACAAAAGACATGATTATAATACTTTTCTTGGCTCAGTCTAAAGGTCAAAATGAGCAAGTTTTAAAGAAGAACTGCAGAAGCTTGCAGCAGAACCTTTGTTGTAATCAGAAATGAAAACCGGTGCTAAATTAGTGGATATCACAGAAAATCTAATTTGTAGTTATGGTATCTGTGACAGCAGAGTGCAGTTTGCATGAGGTAGGATTGCAAAAAGCCAGCAGGTCAGTAAGCAAATGAAGAATTGTGGCTAAGGAACAGCAGCCAAATATTGTTATAAAGGAGGCCTTTAGCTTCGTTTTCACTGTTATGACAACTGTGAAACTCAAGTCAGTTTTGTTATTTTTGGGGTCGTGGCTTCCTTTGCAACTCTGTAGGTTCAGCCAGATAATAATTTTCAAATACTTTTTTTTTTTTTTGTGCGTGTGTGTGTGTGTGTGTGTGTGTGTGTTTGTGTGTTTTTTAGCTGAAGAACTCAAGATGTGAACTTACCTGTAACTTTTAGATCTCTGGTGGACAGTGATGTCATCCATTATTGTCCACAGAAAGCTTTGATCCAAGCTCCCTGCGTTTCACAGAATGATGTTCTCTTTCAATCTCTGTTTAAGGGTCTTTATGTCTTTGTGGTATATTTTATCCTGCACAACCAACTTTGCTGTCCTGTGAAAGCAAGTTACACTGTGGACATGAATGGACATACAACTCCAGGGTCAGCGTTTTTCACACACGGCAGTGGTCTGCCAGCTGTGGGAGGAGAGATCAGCAAGTCCACACAGAACCTCATCAGTGCTATGGAAGAGGTAAGAGTGCTCTATAATGCTCTGTAGTCATTAACTTGTTAATTAACTTGTGTACCTGGAGATTTCAGCGTTAGTTCTGAAGTGTAATACACAGGAATGAGATGAGTATAGGTTGGCTTTGGGGAGGGGGAGCTTTTTTTTTCATTTATTTTAATGACAAAAATAGTTGTCATTATCCGTGGTATTCTTGGAACTTGCTGTGCCCTGATAAGTTCCCATCTAGAGAATTTCCCCCTTCATACTTGAGTCTTCAGTTTATTATAGAGGTTGGTTAAAGTGTCAAGAGTAGATTTCACAAGAAATCAAAATATCAAGTTAATTCTTTCAGCTTACTATAGGTCTTAGATGACTTTTAGGTAATTAATTTCTCAAAGTTATGATGTTCAAAACTTCTGGAAATTGCAATAAAGTTAGAATAAAAATTGGAATGGAATGGAGAAGGGAAAGGAAAGAAATGGAAAAGGGAAAGAAGTGGAAGAGGGAAAGGAAGGGGAAAGGGAAAAGGCAAAAAAGAGAAGGGAAGGGGTAGTGTGTTTACCCTGACTGGATGCCAGGCACGCACTAAATTGTCTCTCTCAATTCTCTCTGCAACTGGAGAGAAAATATAACAAGGAGTTAATGACTTAAGGACTGGGAGACATCATTCACTAAGCATCATCATGGGCAAAACAGGTTCAAATTAGAGATATTAATTTAATTTCTTTCTAACAAAATTAGAGCAGCATAATGAGAAATAAAATAAGACCTTAAAAACACCTTCCCCCCCTCACTAACCCTCCCTTTTTCCCAGGTTTAACTCCTCCCCCAGCAGCACAGGGAGACAAAGAATGGGGGTTATGGGTTTACCACCCATAGCTTCTCCAGCTCTTCAGGGAGGAGAGTCCTTCCCCTACTTGAACATGGAGTCCCTCCCCCAGAAGACAAATCTCCATGAACTTCCCCAGTGGGAGTCCATCCTACAGGCAACAGTCTTCCCCAGACTGCTGCAGCATGGGTCTCTCTTCCAAGGGGTGCAGTCCTTCACGGACAGGCTGCTCCAGTGTGGTCCCTTCTCTCTACACACCTCTCATGGGGTCACAGCCTCCTCTCAGGCATCCCCCTTCTCCAGTGTGGGGCTCCTCCATGGGCTGCAGGTGGATCTCTGCATTCCCATGGACCTCTGTGGGCTGCAGGGGCACAGCTGCTTCACCATGGACTGCACCATGGGCTGCAGGGGAATCTCAGCTTGGGCACCTGGAGCTCCTTCTCCCCCTCCTTCTCCACTGACCTTGGTGTCCACAGAGCTGTTCTTCTCACAAATTCTCACCCTGCTCTTCTCTGGCCACAGTTGTATCTGCACAATAACTGTTTTTTTGTTCTTCTTCTTAAATATGTTATCACAGAGACATTACCACCGTTTCTAATTGGCCCAGATTTGGCAGTGGATCCATCTTTGGAGCTGCCAGGAATTCCTCTACCAGGCATGGAGAAAGCTTTCAGCAGCTTCTCACAGAAGCCACCCCAGTAGGCCCCCCTGTAACCCCCCCACTACCAAAACTTGGCCATGGAAACCCAATACAGAAGGGAAGGGAAGGCAAGAAGAAGGGAAAGGGAGATAGATACATATATAAATAGACAGATAAATAGATAGCTAGCTATAGATATGTATGTAGGTATGTATGTGTGTGTGTATATATATATATTTATCTCTATAAAATTTATTTAAAAGGTAAAAAGGCTTCCTGGTTCATTATAGAAGTGACAGAATAGGTGGTTCCAAGATCTCTTGGTCTTCAGTTCAGCTCTGGTCATAGTTTCCAGTTTCTATACGATAGTTTTGATGATTACTGCATTTCTGTGTCTTTTTAAACTCTGCAGGTGCCTGCAGACTGGGAGAGGGCATCCTTGCAGCCTGCTAGTCAAGCTAGTGCTGCCTTTAAGCAGAGTCCACAAAATGGTAATGTTTTCCACCCTTCTGGAGGATTCAGTACCAGCTCATTGGTTGCTGATGAGGAATCGCAAGAGTTTGATGACCTAATATTTGCTTTAAAGACTGGTGAGTAACTGTTCCCCTTGCCCCTCAAAGTTTGCCATATTGCTATGGTGTTATTCACCCTCATGGTGCCACGATTCCATGAGGTACAGTTAATGAGGTCTCTTAATATAATCTTATTTCCAATGAAAATCTTAAAGATCTGTCAACATAGGAATGTCTGATAAGATAACGAAAAAGGCACAGGAGTCCTACCTGATAAGATGTGCCAGACACTCAGGTAAAGTACAAATGGACTTGCTTGGTAGCAGGAGGTCACCTAAATGATCTTTATGGATACCACTAAGTATCTTGAGCCTTGCAAGAGACAACAGCAAGGTATTCCTGAGAGTGGCAGATTAAGGGATCTGGCACACAAAATTTCAGAAGCTTGTTCCCTTCAGTGATATCAAGATGAGTTAAACTGGATGGAAGACTGGGAATGCTGATAATAAAGAGGTATTTTTATTCAGTAAGTTCATAATGCTTTATATCCTAAGCCAATTTATGTTGTAGAAAACGCCTCTAATTAGGGGGCCCTCAACATGTGAAGGACGTGGACTGATTCCAGAGGAGGCCTTGAAGGTGCTCAGAGGGCCGGAGCGCCTTCTGCTCTCTCTGCTGAGAGAGTTGGGCTTGTCAGCCTGGAGAAGGGAAGGCTCTGGGAGAGCTTTGAGTCCCTTCTAATGCCTAAAGGCACTACAAGAGAGCAGGAGAGGGACTTTTGAGAAGGACATAGTGTGGCAGGACAAGGGGGAATGGCTTTGAACTGAAAGAGGGCAGGTTTAGATTAGATATTAGGAAGAAATTCTTT
>VZTE01003859.1:535761-578490 GCA_013397775.1 Eulacestoma nigropectus | reverse complement strand
ATGGGGCTCTGAGCAGCCTGATCTAGTGGAAGGTGTTCCTGCCCATGGCAGGGGGTTGGAAATAGATGGTCTTTAAGGTCCCTTCCAACCCCAAACATTCTATGTTCTATGAAAATCTGTTTTGTGTTTAATAATTTTACTAGACGTTTTGTAGACTGGTTCTGCTTTGTTAGCAGGTTTGTTGTGTTTTTGTTGGGGTTTTTTTTGGTTTTTTTTTTGGTTTTTTTTGCAAGACTTTCAAAGCTAGGTGCAGAAGTTACAGTTGCAAACTTTGTTTAGGTATGTAAGAAGGTAGCTTTTACTTTTAACTTCCTGAACACTATGAAGGAAATCATATAATTCATAGACAGTTAATAAGACATGAAACCATCTACCTCTAACACTCCCACTATTGCACAAAGTTTACTGCTTAAGTAAATCAGTTTGCATCAGTAAACTGTAGAAGACTGAGTCTTAAGTCATGAAGAAGTATCTAGGCAACAGCCATAGCTGAAATATAATACAATCCAACACATATTCAGGACTTAATTGCTTTTTCCTAAGTCTTCAAGCTCCATCCCTAGTTAGTTTGTTTTTAGTTCTTTTAGAGAAAGTAGGTCTAAAATCAACTTTTGTTTTTCCTGCCTAAATTCTATTATTGTAATCTTTATTAACATTTTATTATAATTAGTTTTTATGAGCCTTTTATATTAATGTGATTTGAAGCAGTGACCTCAGGCCATTGTTGGAGAAAAATATTTTGTTTGCACTACTGGTTCAAGTAGTGCCTGACAATTTTACACCAATGCTTATTCTTGTGCCCACACTGTGTCCCCATAAGTGTTACGAGAGTAAAAAACCCTATGATTTCTAAACCAAACCAGTTGTCCCATCTGGTTTCAGCCCCACATTCGAAAAAGATGAACTAAAGAGGTGGTGTGGAAGGTTCGAGCATCTTTGATCAGCAAAGCGAATGTTTATCAGCTAGTGTCTCAGACACAACCTCTAGCTCAACACATACTTTAAAAAAAAAAAAGGCAAGCTTTTTCTGTAAACGAAAATCTATTCTATTATTTTCATCCTGACCTGTTCTTCAGTTCAGTTCAGTGCATGGCCAAGGAGAGGGAGGCAGGGAACCACATGGAAGTAATGAAAAGAGAGATGAGGTGGTGGAAAGTGGGATATTTTTTCTTTATTAGGCAATACGATTCTATACTGCTAAAGTATTCACTGAGCTGTGAATAAGGAGCTCTAAAAGGAGCTAAAAGGAGTTTTATGATGCTAGTTAAGCTAGCAGGCACTGAAATGAGCTCATCTCTTAGTCTTTCAGCACCACATTTCTTCCTCTTGTGCATCATTGCTTGTGCTCACATGAAACCACAAGAAGTCAGGTTAGATTTCTCCTTTTCTTCTCCTTCTTCCTCTCCCCTCTCTTTCCCAGTCTACATCAGTTAGTCTGATGCCCTTCAAGCACCAGTCCTGGCTCCAAGGAAGAAGTGGTCATTGGCAATTGGAAGACAAGGACCTCTTCTCTAAGTAGGCTAAAGTGTATAGGCAGCAAAGATGCCTTTTTGCTGAGCTGCTCTTGACTGTCATTTGCTCTGTGAGGTGCTTCTCAAACCGTTTTAGAACAGTCTTTATTTCAGTAGGCTGGAATTCCTTATTCTGGAAGAGCAGGGAGAAGGTGCTTTTCCCCTCATATTAGCTGGTTTAATCACTCCTAAACTGGGAGATGTTGCTTTTGGAGGAAGATTAGAAATACCTGATCTGCTATTGTTTGAACTTTTCCTTTGATAAACTGAAACAGAACCATCCATTATCTGTGTTCCCTAAAACTGTCAATCTATAATCAAACTTAGCTATAGCCTTGCTAAAATATTAGCTCCCACTCTGAGGGGTGACTGAGGACCAGCGTTGACTAGCAGAGGAATATGTAAAAATGGTTTCATGCACCTTTGTGCTTCATCTGTCATTTCTGCTTGTGCAGTTTTGAGCTGTCTGAGGGTAGCTTTAATTTTTGCTCACAGGGCATAATTTTGTAGCCACAAGGTTTAACCTGGCAGGCAGGATCAGTGGGAATGAGGGTATAATCACAGCACAGCTACCATTTCACTCCTGCCCTCCTGCCTCTGCAGCTAGCCACTTTCAGCTATAGAAATGAAGACAGGTTAAAAAAATTCAACCAAGCCTCCACAGAAAACCTTTGTTTTCAGCTTGTCAGTGTTTAGTAATTTGCAGTGTGCAGTGCAGCCCCATAAACAGTTGTGCTGGCACAGTCAGCCTTGTTGCTAAAGGAATGTGTCACAGAGCTGTGCACTTAGCCCTTGGTTCCACAGTCATTGATACTGGGCCTAATTACAGATTAACCTGAAATACAGGCTGGCTCAGATGGAGGCATACAGCTGCAGTTCTAGCAGATCAGGTGGACAGCAGTGTACTGTTTCTTAGCCACCTGTTATGCTAGCTTTGTGCAAGCCTCGCATGGTGATAGGGTTTTTCTCTTTTGTGTGAGAAATCCAGTGGGCTTCTTATATCATACAGCCATTGCATTTGAATGCCTTATCAATAAATTCCTTCTTTCCATCAAATATGCTCATGTCCATAAAGAAATACATAGTTGAGATTCACTCTGCTCACTACATCACTTCTTTTCTTTTATTTTGGAAATCTTTTGGAAGTCAGGCCTGGTCCAAGGTAGCTTATGTGAAGGAAACAATAGAACAATTAGGGTAGAAAAAATAATTCAGGGACATGTCTTGCTCACTGATATGTGCTAAAAACTTTTTTTTTAATGTTTATGAGTTTGTGTTTTTTTTATTTTATTGTATTTCATTTATGGCTCTTATAATGATTCAAACAGCTTCTATTGAGAAAGTTATTTCTGAATTAGTTTTTCTTGATTTCGCTAATTAACTTTAAAAGTCTGCAGTTTTGGACTAGATCTCATTTTCTCTCTGATTTCTTGTGCAAAGTTTATATTGATAGGCAATTTAATAAGAACTTTACCTTCCAGACTGCTACAGAGTCATATGTTATTTTCATTGAGGATAAAGCCCAATATACCAGAATTCCCTGAGGACTTCTACTCCGGTTAGGGCTGGGCAGTTAAAAAAGGAGCCAACGAGAATAAAAGTAGATGCAAGCTGTCCCAAAGCAGCCAGCTACCCATCAGCATCGCTCTAAAGCTTGAATACCATAAATGCACAATAGGTTTACTGATTTCTGAGCTTCCATCTATATCTTAGAAATACTCCTGTCCTCTCCCTTTTTTTGATGCACAAAACCAAAACAATTTATTCTTTTGGATGAGATGTGAAATTAAAACACAGCAAAGCCTTTGAGGGAGGCCCAGACTCCTCCAGGGGTGACGGGTGACCCACCATGGTAGTGTCCAGATATATACGGTATTGTGGCAGAATACTGCTACATTCATACCTTAGTGTATTTTTACTCTTAATAGAGGCAATTGTGATAAATATTTTATAAATACTCCAGTATTTCTCTAATACTATGCAAATGTTCTAATAATTCTCTGATATAGAAAATACCTGGAAAAATCTACTGAGTAAGTTAAAAACCCCACACAAATACAGCTATTACGATGGCAATGCTATATAAAATGATTTATGATTTTCAGTCAATAGCAATGCTATATAAAATTATTCATGATTTTCAGTCTAATACAGCTAGGGTTCCAAAGTTAGCATTTTATAAACCTTGGTGACACCACTGTAGGTGCCTAGTTTAAGAATAAGGCATCTCAAGTGGCCATCCTGAACCACAGGAAACATTTGAAATTTCAATGCTGAAAGGTGTTCAGTGCAGCATCCTGGAGACTCTCTATTAGAGGGCAGATAGATTGTAGGTGACAAATCCCTGCCTTATCAGCCTACGCAATTTCTGTTTTGAAGGGCTCACTTCACAGAAAAAAAAAGATGGAAGGAAAGGTAGCTAGTTTGCATATTCATTCAGTTTCTCATCTGTGGTTGTCACACGTGCTACCTGATGGTTGTTGAATGTGACTGCATAATACCCAGGAAGCATTTTTTGTTGAATCTGAACTTTATTTGTAGAAGTCTGGATGTCTGTTGGTGTTATTTCTGTGCAGTCAAAACCCTGAAAGAAGAATTAAATTTGGTTTGTGTAGCTTATTCATGTACATCCCACACATATAATAACATCATGATTGATTAAGCAAGATATAAGTGCTTGAGAGACAAAAAGTTTCCCCAGCAGTATGAGTACAGTAACTACAAAACAAACTCTGTCTCCCTTAAAATGTTTAGTGAAAGTCTGAGCTGTCTCTGAGCGAGCAGATGATAACAGCTGGTATTCCAGGGCACGTAGGGATGCACTGGTGTAGCCCTTCGCCAGCAGATGTCAGTGGAGGGACCTCTGTGGGTTTGAAGCCTGAGCTGTTACTTTTCAGTTTCTAGCTAGTCCTTGCATACAAAAAGAAAAGGAAGAGAGGCTTCATTTTCCTCCCTCTTTTTCTTAAAATCGTTCCTTCACAAATTGGGGAAAAGTAATACTCCCTGACACATACTTACCACCCAACTGTAGCATCTTTAGATGAGTGCATGCTTTTTGGGATCTGATTGAGTTTAAATTCCAGTCTAATCTGAGAACACAATGGACCAATGAACTCTGTGAAACTCCATCGTGTAAACAGTCATACCCTTTCCAGCCTGATGACTGTTTGGTAAGCTGGTATCCTGGTTACATTTCAGTTCTTATTCCTAAAAAGGATCAGCTCTAACATAGTTTTTCTTTGCACCATCAGCAGAACAAGGCCCTTGTAAACCTAAAGTACTCAGTTTCAGTCTCTGGCTTACCAAGTTTCAGATAAGAACCTCTGTAACAAAAAAGATATTCTCTGACTTCTTTGCACAGAGCACAGACAAAGCTTGCATGTAGATGAGATTTAAGAATATACATAGTTTAATAAATTTAGACCAATACTCGATCTTTTTATAGCGACCAGCAAAAGATTCTTTAAGAAACCCCATGCTAAATAGTTGCCACTTCACCAGTATAGCCACTGGTAAGACAAATATCTTTCTAACCCCAACAATCATTGTTCACCTTGAAATCTGAGCCCAGGGTGATCATATTTATGATTTCAAATGGTTTTAAATAACGGGTTTTTGTCACTTTTTTGAAATTCGTATGCTTTTCAGGTTGACTAAATGTCTTGAATGAATTCCACTGTTATTGATGCTACATAAGAAGTGTTGTGTTCTTTCTTCATTCAAAGTATTTTATTTATTTCATGGTTTTCCCTTGTTCTTCCATCCCCGTGTGGTAAATACAACAGTCTGATTCATCTTCTCTATTACAGTCAGGCTTCCTTTCTAAAACAATCAAATATCAAACAATCAAAATAACTTGTTTAAACAATTGCTGTTTTTCCCAGGACCTTGAAGCACCTTTTGCATATTAGGATCTGGCTCAATGAAAAAGTTAAATGCACATACAAATTTAAATCGACTTCAATACATTTATAAACAATGTTTTAATGATTGAGATCCTAATCTTGACTTTGTTACTGTATTTCTGCATGTTGATGGATTTTTACTCCTGTCGTACTCTGGCAGTAGTTGTTGGTTTCTCGAGAGCTTGGGTCAACACAGCCCTAAGGACTCATCAGTGTCAGTGAATGCGTGTTCCCTCCATGACCCAAATGCCGAAACTAGGTGTAAGAAGGGTCATGGTGCAACATACCCACTTTTCCTCTGGATCATAGGATATGGACACAAGTTTGGCCCCTACCAGGACTTCATCCAGACCTCTGCAGGAAAACTTGGCCAGTCCTACAGGACCTCCTGCACAGGTTCTCTGGACGAAACTCCATACTCAAGATTGCAGCCTGACTTCCCACAGCAAAGCAGCATCTCACTGGTGCCCACTTTACAGTACTTCTTTTCTGCTTGAGGGATGGTGGAAGGAAGGGTGCTAAGAGAAAACTTTGTAAAAGTAGAACAACAGAGAGCATAGAAAAAGATGGACAAAGTTGAAAAAATGGGATTACTTTTCTTTTGTTGAACAAACCAAAAACTGGAATGTCAGCTGAGGTAGAAATAAGAGATGCACCATACACCTGATAGAAACTCTAGAAAATGCTTTTCAATATGAAATGCAAATCATTGCCTCTCACAGCATACTCTGTTCAGGGCTGTTTCGAGCCAGATGTCATTCCTTTGTAACTACCTTGAACTGCATGTAGTTACAGATCTGCTTCTGCCCAAAACAAATAACTTCCCATGTCATTTGTAAGTGACATCGCTGCAAGATCATGCCTGAAAGTAATTTGTCTTGAAATCTTCATGCCTTATTATACTGATATGCAGTTCTCAACAAATTTAAAGCCTAGACACCCTAAGCCCTCAAAACCATGTATTGTGTAGAATTTGTTCTACAGCTTAAGGAGAGAAGCTGAAAAAGCGCTGAAGTTTATAGTTCCAATAGATATTTTGTGAAGGAATAGTCTGACAAAAATAAGCGTTTCATAAAAACTAGTGCAGGATAATGCATCTTCACACTAATCAACTCAAACATCCCCCACAAAAAAGCCCAAACAAAACCCCGTCAAACAAATAGGAAGCAGAAAGCTAGCAGAAGTTCTATGACAAAAGGGTGGAGAAGGTAACCTCTCTTCTAGACATGTTTTGGAAGTTCCCTTGGACCAAAGTCTAGTATTGTCCTAAGGTAGAATGAAAACATAATGCACTGGTTTGCGCCAAATTTGGATTTAAAGAATATTTGGTCAGCATCTTTTCTCATGTTGAAATTATGGTTCTACTAAGACAGCTGGAATTATGGTTTAACATGGAAATTGTATCATTAAAAATCAATTCCTTATGAGGAAGTCGGTGGAAATACCAGACTCTAACAGCTAGACCATGAATGCAGTCTAAGCCATGCCTTGATTTATGCTTTTCTGATTTCAAGGCAACCTCTAAATAGCTATTGTACCCCTTAAGGGGCCAAATAAAGTGAATGACAGTGGAATTATGAAAAAGTGTATCTGGTACAAAACTATATCAGGTAATGTTATAATCCATGGATTCGGAATGGTAGACTAGTAAGAGGAAACTTGCCACATAGTTGTAGGATGGGGAAATGTGGATACCGAAATGCTGCTAGCAGATGAATTTTCCACAGGAAAACATTTCAATAATCAGAATAAAGCAGAGTGGGATAGGATACCCCCATTTCTGTGCCGAGAATTCATTCTCACTGATTCTTATTTTTGTTTTTTCTTCTCTATTTCAGGTGCAGGTCTCAGCGTCAGTGATAACGAGTCTTGTCATGGCAGCCAGGATGGTGGCAGCATGGCTAACTCCCAGATTGTAGAGCTTAGAAGAATACCCATTGCTGACACTCACCTCTAACTCCACAGCTTGCTTGGGTTTTTGTTGTTGGTTTTGTTTTTTTTTTTTATTCAAGCCTCAGTATTTTTATATTTGTACTTCCTTTTGCACTAAAACACTATATGAAATTGTAGTAGAGTGATGTTAGCTTTACTGAGCGTTTAATAAGGAATGTTTGCTTGAGGTTTGATATATCAGAAAAATAACTGTAAATTTGTTAGAGTGGGTGAACATCGATAGATACCATGGCGATTGGCCTAGATTTGTATCTTGTAAGCAGATGATACATTTCACAAACTGTAGCTTTTTTAAATTAACCTGTACATTAACACTGACTAATAAAGCAATAGAGTCTGTTTGATACAAACCAGTCTGTTATTTCTCCTTACTGTTTATGAAGATGAAAGGTGATGCAGACACCCTCTTGGACAGGAAAAACTGTGTTCTAGCGGCGCAGTTTTTCTAAGTTTCCTAAGCTGTACTCTTCTCGCTGTTTTTTGAGTACCCAAATCTGTAAACAAATTCAAGTAAAGACACAAGCCTTGAGCGAAAGAACTTGAAATTTAAATTGTGACGTGATAAATATGTGATGCTCTGAAACATGAAAAGGGAAGAGGAGATAAAGGACAAGAATTAAACCACGGCCAGCTGTGTGCTTTAAACTTCTTTACCTTGCTGGTTTCGTAGTATTAAGCTCTCTCACTCTTTCCACAGTCAGAAATAGGGGGAATTCCAAAGAGTTGAATTTTCTGTTGTTCTCCATGTAGATACTCCTATTCTGATTGAAGGGTTCAAGTATTGCGTTACAGAGTTAGATCAGTAACCTGGGGCCATAAATGAGCAAGTTCCTCCCATGGAAGAAAAAAAAATAACAACAGAGGAAGTATTTCAGAGCTGAGGGGGGAGGCAGGCTGATCTTGTAGGAATCATTAACTCTGCTTGTGCACATACAGTCTGGAAGAAAAACACATTAAAGCAGGAGACGAAGGGAATTTTCCTCTGAACACTTCTCGGTGTAGTATACATATACAGTAAATGAGAATGCAAGTCTTTTATACCTTCCTCAGGAACTTGTCTAAAGGCTTCACACTGGGTTAGGCCTGAGCAACAACCTCTTCCTTTAAAAGAAAACTTTTCTTATGGAAATCTTTCCATAGAATGTTATGCAAATTTTGCTGTATCTAATTAACTGTTGAACTTAAAAAAGCCAAAAACAACAAAACAAATAAATCCCACTTCTGTGTCACAGTTCTGTAACAGCTATTAGGACATCACCTGTATCCAAGGCAGACACAAACTTTAAGGTATAATGCTGCAAAAGCCTTCACAGACACAGGAAACTATTTCTGGTCAGGAAAGCCCTTAAACAAGTGCTTTTTAAATATACATTTGAATTGGGAAATAAGATTATGTCTGTATATAACTAGTATATGATCTGCTGTATTGAATCTTAAATTTCTGACTTACAAGAATTTTGTTGGCTCTTTACACTGGTTACGGTACAGAGGGAACAAAGCCAAGTCTTTTTGGTAAATGTCAAAAGTTAATGTGGGGTTGAGGGTGGGAGTGGGGGATAGTAAATGAGTCTTTCTTCAGGATGGGCAATGCTCAGGGCAGTCAGGAAGACCCGGAGTGGAAGGGGCAGCTGTTAAAATTGAGTGCAGTGCATCAGAATGCATATATAGATGCATACAGATGTATAAAGTGGGCAACTTTATGCAAAAGTCAGCCATCTAAGCAGATTTCATAATTCACTTTTTTGCCCATAATACACCTGATGAAAAGGGACTTTCTGAGAACTTGAGTGAACTGCAAGTATCATTGAAGTAAGTCGGTCTGGAGTTAAAATTAGTTTTGGATATTTTGCAATATGGTACTTTTTTATTTTCCTCACAGGAAACCTGGCTCATTCTTCCTGAATAAACTGAGATGAAGTAAACCTTGTTAGTGCTGATCCTTCTCATCTACCCACTAAAGACTTTATGTGAAGCCTGGCCCTGCAGAACTATTGCAACACTTGCTCGGTTGTGAGCAAGTCAGGGCTGTAACAGATGTTTCATTACTCGCAGTACATGCTACTACACGCCATGAGAAAGCTTATAAAAGAGGATGTTTGTTTGATTTGACTCATCACCATAAATGTTAATACTTTATGTCACTTCAACGTGTTGCACAACTGGCCTGGTTAGGGATTTACTGTAAATGCATCAGCATTTTCAGAGGAGACCAGTAGAATGACATCTGCTGCCAGCATTTTCTGAATATTAAATCTCTAGGTGGTACTCACATGGTTTAAGGTCGTGAGAAGAATTTTGTTATTGTTCTAAAACCAATCCTTGTTCAGCAGACAGTGTTCTGTCTGTAGGAGATTCAGCAGTTTAATAAAATGAGTCTCTCTCAGCCTGATTTTGCCGTTCCTTGGAAGGCAAAGATAGAGGCAGGAGGAGCGCAGCTGTGTGCTGTGACTCAGGTGTGCCCAGCAGCCACACCTGGGCAGGACCAGTATCTTTACGCTTGGCGTGATTTAACCCAACTGGACTGAGTGCCTCCTGCGGCTCCTTGATCTCAGGAATTATTTAAAATTTGATTGAGAGTGCAAACATTTCTTTGTTTCTATGAGGTGAAATAATCTGCAGCTAGATATCCTTCAAACCAAGCATTACCACACAGCCTGCCATGCTGACTGACGCATACAAGCCTTTGCTTTGCTCCTCTGTAGGGAAAAATACTTGCTGCCTTTTCTGTTTTTGCTATAAAAGAAGGTAATTTCTCCCCAAGAAACCATTTGGTGTGTTTTGAAGGGTAGGAGGAGCTGTGGTTAATATTTACTGTATTTAATATTAATACTTAATATAATATTAAATAATAGTATTTACTACAAATATTTAATAGACTGTATCTGTAATACAGTTCAATTATTATTTAATAATATAATAACATATTATGCTCTATGCAATACTATAATGTTATAATTGTTTATCATTTATTATATTTCTTCTGTATTGTTTTAATTTAATATTGTATAATAATACTCAATATATAACATTTTACAGTTCACTGTGTGAAGGAGGTCCCTTTTCCAGACAAATTTTACTTGAAACTGCTTATGTAGATCAGATGGATTAATAGACATGTTTCAGGAGTTTGTCACTGCTCACATGCCAGTATAATTCACCTCTTTTGAAGGATATCTGAATGTATTTCACATTCAGATGCATAAGTGGTGAAAAATGCTAGGTTCAGCAGACATCTTTTACGTGATGTTTGAGAGAAAGCCACTGGTTTCACCTTTCTTGCTGTATAGCAAAAATAAAACTCCATGTCAGTGACTTGAACAGAACTATTCAGATTACTAATTTTTTTAGAACCCAGCTGAGGGCCCCAATATATTCATATTCTGTCTCTACCATGTGAATGCTTAGCTCTCCAATATTCTACATCCAAACTCATTATCCTGCTGAGGACTCCACAGTGAGAGCTCTGATCTGCAAATGTTTAGATTATATTGAGAGCTTTACAGCAATAAAGTGCCTATTTGCTCAACATAAAATTGTGTTAAATTGACTGATCATGTCAGGATCACGGTTAGACGAGAAAATTGCTTAAGTTCAGGCGTATCCTGCTGTCAGATGCATTTCACTATAGCTTGGTTTATGCTCTGGCCCTTGGGCTACTATTGTAGATTCTGTTTCACCAGCACTAGTGTAAACCACTAAGAAAACAGAATGTATTTCAAATTTGCTGGCAGCAGAATTTGCTCCTGTGTTACTTCTACTGATAGTAACGAGTGAAAGTAGAACATGCAAGTTTGGGCTTATCTGTTCAATATTCTCTTAATTTTCACAGAAAAACACACAAGAAGAATTTCCACTTCTAATTTCATGATTCAAAATTATCTTCTCTGCAATAAATACATAAGAATAATTACAGAGTGGCACTCTGGTACACAATAAATGGATGGAAATATTTGCAATGTAACACTCAAACATTATTGAACTAAATGCTGGGACTAATAATATGCTGAAACTGAGAAGACAGTTTGTGTAAACTAGCTTAAGAGGTAGGCCAAAAACCCTAAGAATGATTTTGCTTGGTTGGTTTTAACCAAAGTTGTGTTCATGATACTGACAACATTTTTACAAAAAGACAAGATTTGGAGGAAAATGTACATTTTTATGTCTCATAACAATGTCTGGGGTAAAAACATAAGGGTTTTTACTGGAGCTTTTTCCCCAGCTGAGCAGGTAGGCTTTGAAGACAGTGTGGTAATGCCTGTGCTAAAGCACCACAGTTCTGAGCACACAGTGACTTTATCCAGTGAAACTCTAACTTCCAAAAGGTGTCTTCTTCAGGGTGCCTTTAATCTTCATAAGCAAGTACATGTCACCATGTACAGACAGACAGAAAATAATTATGGGACACAAGAATATAGGTATATAGATATGGATGTGGATACAGGTATCGATATAGGTAGATAGTTATAGATCAATACTGATAGATAAAGATGTAGATGTAGATGTAGGTGTAGATATAGATGGGTAGATGTATAGTAAGAATAAATTCTATTTCAGTCTGGGAGCTAAAACATTGTGGTTACAAAACAGGTTTCCCTGGAAACTTCTTGGTTCCTGCTTTGCAATTCCTGAACCAAAGTTAAGCCTGTGATTTCCTAGTTTCCTAACTGGAAAGAGTCAGGCATGGGATATAGAGTTGTTAAAAGGGGAGCAAGGAAAAGGGTTGCCCAAAATCTCCCTTTGCTCTTAGCCTCACATAGCCCACAAGCTATGTGATTGATGTGCTGCACGACCTACAGCCTGTTTGTGCCTTGGGTCTGTCTGTTCCCCATGGTAGGGAAGCAGAGAAACAAAGATTTACCATCTGGCAAGGACCAGATGGATGAATGGATTCCTGCTTGGTGTGCACACAAGGACCATAATTCTTTTTGGTTTGAGAGAACAACACGTCCTGGAGATTGGAACAGTGTGAGAGGGCAAGAATGGCCGAACACTGACCTCACTCCAAATCCTTGATGAATCCTGACAAAGGGAGATAGTGAGTTGTTTCTCCTTGAGTGTGTGGAGGAGGATGACACCACGAGTTCCCCTCCTCTGCTGTGGCACATAAGTAGCATCTGTACTATCTACTCAAACAGGACTTGGTCTCTACTGTTTCAGGCCCAAAATGAGCCCTGTTTGGGTGTTCTCCATGTCACAGATACTTTTTGCTCTTTTTAGCAGAAATCTAAAAATACCCCACCAACTAACTTTCTTTTGCTAAAGAAGTGACCATCCTCCCTGAGCTCCTGCATGCCCAGCACCTCAGTTGCCCACATTACTTCCCAAAGAGACTCATTATTCACTTATTCCTTCCAGACCATTGTAAGGACATAATGACAGGAATTTTCTGGCTTTCTGTCTTGTAAGATGTAACATGTTTCTTTCCAATTTTTTATTGTTCTGCAATTAACATGTTTTGTACCTTCTGCTGGGTAAGGTCCTAAGGAGTCATGTCCTGCTCCAGCAATACACTTGAGAGCATCCTCATAGTTGAACATGTGCCTATTTTAGCTATTCACGTGGCAAAATACCTGGTTCACTGGTTGATGTGTCTCCACCCACATGGATCCTGTGTCCAGCTGTTGTCTATTGCACATTTAATAAATCCAATTTTAACTGGGACTTCCTACAAGTTTTGTAACATGCATGCTCACTTGTGGAGCAGTAAGGATTGCAGCTGAGGAGCATAAGCAAAGATGATAAACTTCTGAGTGCTTCTTTGTCTTGCTTTTCTTTTGTTTTTGATCACCCAGTCTCTTCCTACTGTCTCCACAATGTGATGCTCTGCCTTCTGATGCAGCAGTGTGTGACGGCACACAGTACCCAAGGCAAGGGCTGTGATCCTTCTCTGAGGATCATTCTTCCATCTTGAGAGCCAGGCTTAATAAGAATGATTTTACTTTGCAGGGCTAAGGGGCTTTTTATAGTTGAGGGTATATCTATTCCTTAAATTCAGTGCTGGCAGAAGACCACTGTTGCACATTAGAAGACCTCTAATTGTGGTCCTTATAGGACTAGGGATTAGGATTAGGATACCTCAAATCCTGGTTTTTAGTGTGCTAAGGATTAGGATAAAGTCTGACCTATGGCTGTGGGGTGGACCCCTGCTGTGTCACCAGCAGGGCAGCAGCCTGCCTACCTTAAAAACCATGCTCTGCTGCAGAGTGCAGAGCAAGAACGAGCCGGGCAAATGCCAGGCAGTTACTAACAAGCCTTTTGACTTGTAAGGGAATGGCCTATAACAAACACTGGGTGATTAATATTAAAGATAATCCTCGGAGCATGTAAAAGAAGCCCACGTAGCCTCAGGAGATGGACAGCTAAATCCTCGGTGCCTGTATGCACAGTTACGCCATCCGACCCCGGGGATACAGACCTTGTTTCTGAAAGCAGCATGCTCTAGAGGAGAAAGTAAATGGAAAAACTTGCTTTTCTAATGCAGAAAAAGAGCCCTGAATGTTCATGGAAACGATATTTTATTGCAAAGGAAACAGAAGTTAAGGTTTTCTCCTCACAAAATTGAGGCTAGCATGATTTAAAAATGTCATAGCTTTCTGAAACTGTATGAATTAGCAAAGAAAGAAAATGTCTGTTTTAATATATATTTATACCCTCAGAAATACTGTTAGAATTAATATTTTTTTGCAGAAGTACTAGCTGACAAAAAGTAGTGTTTTACGCATCATATGAAGTAAATTAACACCTAGATCATAAGACTCATAAGTGGTAAGAATTAGTTAGCTCTAATTTAACTGCTTTTTATTTTAATCTGATCTCTACGCTAAAAGGAAAATTCTTGTATTGCAACTAATAAAAGCCCTTTTTTTCCTTTTTGTCTTATACAAGTATTATATTTTTCTTTTGTCTTACGACTTTTATATTAGCAGTGGCAATACATGTTTTGCTCAAAATTAAGTTCATTATGTTTAGTTTTCCTGGGGGAGAGGGAAATAAAGGCATGATTACCTCCTTGTACTGGACAGAGACAGCTTCTCATTTTGAGCAGCTCAGTATTTTATTATTTTAATAAATAAATAAGCCTCTAAAGAAATAATGCTTCTTGGATTTGGGAGGGTTGATTTTAAATTGGGATGTTTGCCTGTCTCATTTTCTATAGAAAGAATACAGAAAGCAGGAAAGGATGAGGGATATTTAACCCCATTAAGTGTGAAAAAGGCAAAGAAGAGTGCCTTCCTATTGAGATCCATTCTAGACCAAAACTGGATACATGGAAAACAAATTCATGACAGTGGGAGTCATTGTCTTAGCTTAACTATTAACAGCTGTAAAATTATGCCTGCAGTGACTGTTTTCGTTTGTTCTGGCAGGGTACAGCCAGCAGTGACTGCTCTACTGCTTCTTAAGGTCAGATCCTGATCTAGCAGCTTCCCAGACAATAGTTCTAAACATCAGATTTCACTAATAGGAATTTATACTTTGTACTTACAGGAATGAAACTCTGGTCTTAACTGGGTTATCTTGTGAATGTAAGAGTTATTTTTGGCTTGCAGGTGGAAAAACTGTATCTCTGTTACTATTCCATAGTAACCTGGAATACAGCATTTCTCAATGCAGAGTGAAACTGGGGAGAGCAAACTGCCCTGTTGGTGTCTGAGGATCTTTCCAGGTCTCAGCTTTAGCCCATGACAAAGCTACCTGGAGCCCTCAGTGAATCGCACAATGTGGAACGCCTGTGCCCTCAGCAGCACAACCCACAGCCCAAGACCAGCAATATCAGTCTCATCTTCCTTATAAGCACCCTGAAGAGTATGTGGGTGTGAAGTTACCTTCACAATCTTTGATTATGTGTCAAGTAATGGTCGCTTTATGTCTGCTGATACAAGGTACACCCATATCTGTTCATTCAGTGTGTCTCTGAGGCTGTAAAAACAGCTCTGTTTGACTCTGAGGAGTTGTTTCAGGCTCGTTTTTGTTTCTGAATTGATCTTTAACTAGTTTCCAGGAACACACGAGGGCTGGAGAGAGCTTTGCTGCTACTTGTGTTTCAGACTTTGCAGTTTGGGGCAGAAAGTCTATGACCATGTGGTTCCCTGCTTCACTTTGGTTTTCTTTTTTAAGTTTTCCGCAGGACATGCTGCTAGTGTTGTACTCTGCTAGAGCCATTTTTAGTGTTCACCTGCTTTTCATTGAGCTGACAGGATCTTTGGCTATGTAGAAGGTATGTGGGCTCTATGATACATGCTGGACAATCAGTGTGTGGACAATTGTCCAGAGACTACTTAAGCTTCGGCCTTATTCAGGCAAGATTTCCAGAGTATCGGTGTTGTCAATAAAAGTTGTGAAAATTATCAATAACACAATATGTAAATAAATATGTAATGCAAATTACAGTTTTAATACCAGTAATTCCAAATTTGCTGTTTCTTATAAAGCAATAAAAATGTGAAGGTTTTTTTATGTGTCAAGGAGTTGGACAGATACCCTGAAGATATACACATGGTTAATGTCTGCTTAAATGTCTCTTGCTCTAGTGCCCTGTCTTGACATATTATGAGTATATTCTGTAATGCCTGACCTTGATTAAAAACCAACGATGTTAAAGGAAGAGAAAAGGAAATGTCATAGATAATTTTGAGAGGTTTTTTTGTGGTTATACCTCATTTTGATTCTTTCATATCTAACTGAGTAATTACTGAACTAAGTAATTAACTAACTAACTAATGAACTAACTAAGTAAGAACTAACTAATGCTGCTGAGTGCCATCCTACACAAACACAGTGTCTCCGACATCATCTAAAGATCAAGGTTATTTTTATGCTTGGTGGTAATGTAGTAATATTTGTTTAAACTTCATGATTGAATGAGAAGGAAGAGGTTATCTATGCATACACATTTGACTGAAGGGAAATGCTTTTTCTTGTGGAAAGCAGACTGAATATTCAATCACTAATTTGCAAAACAAACGACTCAAAAGAACTTGGTCTGTGCCTTCCACACACATCTAATGAAATGTAGCCAGAATTAACTGCATATAAAGGCACTCCATATGACTCTTGGTTGCAGTTGCCATTTGGTTGCAGATTTTTCACTTTGAACAAGCATCCACTGGGCAGGGAAGGTTCACAGTGCTACAGGAGTGTGATGCTGATAGTGGGGAGCAAGACACATTGACAGGCCCTCGTGCTAACCTGTTGCAGCTCAGCAATTCAGGATCCTCCAGGATTTCAGCAGGGTGCTGCTCTGCTCTCCTGCTCTTCTCTGCTCCAATGCTCCTCCTTAAGGATTTCACTGAGAGCATATGCCTGCTGGATGTGAAGATGACCCACTTGTTTTAATCGAGGAAAGCCGATAAAAGCAACCAAACTGATGCTGAATTAGGTCATGCTGGTCTTTCCAGGAATTTAAACTCTGTTACCAATTCTTTGCAATATCAGTAATGTTAGGAATGAATTTGTGTAAAGCATGTCATGCATGGTAGTAGATCTATGATTAAGTGTTTATATCCATGTTCTTTTGAAATGTGTGAATCAAAATTATTATAACTTATATTTTTCCAGCTAAAATATTAATAATGCCATACAATGAATTTTCACATTGAAGGAAATTATCCAACATCTACTACATCCACACCGAAACCAAAATATTGAAACTTCCTACCTGCCTCTATTAGGCTTTCCAAGACATCCATCACTCTAGTAATTAAGATATTTCTTGTTTTCCAAACTGTACCAGCAACTGCCAATTAAAATACAACTCTTCAATCATGTTAAATTAGAGCTTTAATAATATTGGTCATTACCTAATAACCTTTTGCAAGCCACTAAGAAAGTAGAGTCTTGCCAAGAAGGCTGTTACAATATAAATCAATAAATCATAATCGTCCTGTGTATCTTCACTTCTTTTCTACCACACTGTGATACACATAAAACATAAAGCAAGAGGCCGGAGATGGGTTAAGTAATTTAAAATGAACTGTAAATTGTAACTCAAAAGGCTGTCTAGGCCTATTAATTAGTAAATCATTCATAGTCTTGAAAGTATTTAAACGCACTTGATTTCACTAAAATAATGCTGCCTTCAAGGCTGTGAAAGACAATGTTCTCTTCAAGTGTTTCTGTAAATGTTTCAACATAAATTTATGAAGGTAATAATCAATTTCAACCATTGCACCAATGCTACATGTGTCATAAATTAGGATTAACCAGAACTCCTATATTTTTATCCATTAATATCTGATGTTTTCAATAATATTCCTAAACTCATCTTTTTGAAGCCATTGCAGACATGGGCTGGAGTGTTCTACTCTTTGCTCTTAATTAGCTGTTTTCTGGCAATGCTTTATTCTCATTTTATTAATAGTCAGTGGTGGAAAATCACCAGCTCTGAACTCCTATAGCTGTGGATGTTCACAACAGGACAGGGCACATTCTGTGTAATAATGGCCCTGGTCAGATTAGAAAGAATTTAGAAAGGGCTGGGATTTTAAGGCATTTTTAAGGAATTTTTATGTGATCCTCAAAACACTGGCTGAACCCTTTGGGTTTCCTCTGCCTCTCCTGGAATGGCTTAGGTGCCACTTCTTTTTTCTTAGGTGTCCTAAAGTGCTCCCTCGGATATTTCAGAAGCTTGATATGTGTGTGTTACACCAAAAAATAAAAAAAACTTCCAAATCATAGAATCATGGGTTCATAGAATAATTTAGATGGTCAAAGATCTCTAAAATCATTGAATCCAACCCTTAACCCAGTACTGCCAAGTCCTCTACTAAACCATGTCCCCAGATGCCACAGGTGTTTAAAATCCTTACAGGAACAGTGAGTCAACCACCACCGTGGGCGGCCTGTTCCAGGGCCTGACACTTTCAATAAAGACATTTTTTGTAATATTTAATCTAAATGATCCCTGGCAGAAGTTGAGGACTTCCTCTAGTCCTGTCGCTTGTTATTTGGGAGCAGAGACCAACTGTCACCTGGTTACACCTTCTTGTCAGGTAATTGTAGAAAGAAAGAAAGAAAGAAAGAAAGGTCTCCTCTAAACCTTTCTCCAGGCTAAACGACCCCAGTTCCCTCAGCTTTTGCTCGTCAGGCTTGTGCTCCACACCCCTCTCCAGCTCTCTTGCCCTTCTCGGGACATGATCCTGCCCCTTGATGTCTCTCTTGTAGTGAGAGGCTAAAACAGCCCAGGAATTGAGGTCTGGCCTCACCACTGCTGAGTGCAAAAGGTTTATCATTTTACAGTGCTAAATACCTTAGTTAGCATTAGAACTAAACCTAGAATGGAAATGAATCAGAATATCTGTGGCTGCTAAACAGATGAAGTGTCTCCTACCCTTGAGAAGTCATTCTTGAGGAAGACCACGTCACTAAGAGTGACTTTTTGGAGAAATGAACAGGGCAATCTTAGCCTTGGGCACACGTGAACTTGAATCAAAATTTATTAACCGCAGCAAAAAGACTGATGCAGTGGCCGAGATGTGTCTGGATTCTGTTTGTGTAAACACCTTGGCTGGTGCCACATGAAGGCTTGTATTCCAGCCCTGGGAAACTCCTAGTCAAGAATGAAACACTTAAAAGGAGGAAATGCATAAAAGAAAAATATAAATACTTTCCAGGAATGCTTACATTGTTTAGACATTTCAAGGAAAGGAAAAAAAGCAAATACAAAACACAGGCAATAATAGCAACAATATTTCTGGAAAAAGTTTTCCAGTGCGCTGTTTATGTAGTGCTTCCTTGCCGTTCTAATTATCAACATTATGTGCAGCATTCACACATAAAAAATAAAGACTAAATCTGCACTCATTAAAGAACAAGGGTCACAGAATATGCTGAGTTGGAAGGGACTCACAAGGATCATTGAGTCCAACTAAGGAGGAGTTTTCCATTTCATATTAGCAAGTGTTCAGTCAACTATTTTAATCTTACCAAAATTCCACAACATCTAGAAAAAACACCTATCTATAAACCCTTAGTTAGACCTTACCTGCCTATGGTGCTGGAGAAGGTGCCTGTGAGCACAGTTTCCATCTCTGTTTTTCATATCTGGACTAGAAATGCAGTCAGCTGATGAAATTAAAAGAGAGGTGCCATTGCAATTGCAAGTTCATCATTGCATTTCAGACTGCAGAAGACTGGTCAGGGGCCCCAACAAATACACACTGGGCAATAAAGCTCTCAGACCACACACACATGGGAGAGAGAAGAAGTGCAGCTGATCTAGGGAGTTCAGATGAGCTTGTGCAAACTACCTGTTAGACAAACACCTCTAAACTCAAAGGGAAAATGGGCACTGCTCTTCATCTCCATCTAGCACAAGTCCTGTAGCCTCCCTGCACCTGCATCTTCTGCCCCAGGTAGCCCAAGTACCTGTATGCCCAAAAAAGTGAGTCCATCTTGGGAAATCTCCTAGGTTAGCCCTGTCCTTGAGTGCCTGGGCTGCTGAAAAGCCTCAGTTAATGTCCATGCTGTGTCAGTGAAGCCTACAGATGTCAAATGATCCATCAGTGTGGCCACAGCATGCTTCAAAACTTCTTGACAGCTCTGATCCGGACCCCTCACACAGGCAGGGAATAAAGTTTTGGGGGTCTGGGATGTTAAGGCAGCTTAACAAAAAAATCAAAATGTGCATCTGTGTGTGTGTGCATTTCAGAAATGTTTGTTGCTAATCCACATTTATTAATATTAGTGGATGATTTAAAATGTTTTTGTTAAAATTGAAAGTGAGTGAGAAGGACATGTCTCCCTGCCTCTGGAAACCATTAGAAGATACCATACGCAGCTCTATCCTAGTGTATTTTTTTCTGGTTGCCTTTGAAATTCAACAGCATTTTGCTTTGGGAATTTGCAGTAAATAAGACAATACTCACAGAAAAAAAAAAAAAAAGAGAAACTTAAAAAAGCATATGTACCATCTTTCCATCATGATGGGCAGAGCCTACAGTGAATCACAGTTTTTTTCTTCTTCTAAAAGAATATGTATTTTTCCAGCATCAGATGCAATATAAAAAATCCAGGGGGGAAAAAAAAGAGAAAGAAAAGGTCTAGCTTCAGATTGTTTGTTTCTTCAGGTACATGGCTTATTTATCTTTCCTTTAGAAGAAAAGTATCAATTGCTATATATTTCTGATTACTTCATTAGTTGGACATGGTAGGAAAAAACATCTCCCTCCAGCTGAAGGTGCCATGAGAGGAATAAAACTTAATTTTGTTAGATATGGGAATGTTGCTATCGTTTGGAATCTTGAGACAATTTCTGTACTGGAGGAAGATATCTGAAGGACTCAGCTACGCTTAACGAACAAATTAAAAATAAGTCCTAAGAAAGTTGTGAATTCAGCTAAAGTAAACTGTTGCTTCTTGCAATTTAACCTCCTGCTACATGTATGATGTAGAAAATTTATATATTTAGCCACATAGTAAGTTTGATCCAAAAGAAGGACAGCAGAGGAATTCAACCTTTGAAGATATCCCTGCTCAACGCAGGGGGGTTGGACAAGATGACTTTTAAAGGTCCCTTCCAATTCAAACCAGCCTAAGATTCTGTGATTCTGCCTCTTCTTAATTTTGATATATTTGATTATTGCTTTAAAAAAAGAAAGAAAGAAAATTCAGCTACTTAAAATTGTTCATTTGAGGATTCTTTGTGTGGCTTTCCCCCCTGCACCGTCCCGTACTTTTTGTTCCATAAATGGATGCTAAATGAGGACACAATGACATTGTTCTTCTTAGCCTTGGATGGCAGGCTGTGGTACAGTGCTTATGGTGAGCTCTTACTACAGCAAAACCATTCTTACTCTCTGGTAGCTGTGTAGGAACTGTTCTGCTCTAATTGTACTAGTTTACACTTCTGCCCATCTATTCACCTTTAGAACAAATGAATTGAAATTTTTAATAATGCTTTTTGTTTTTTTACTTTTATGTGATTAATCCAGTGTGTCTATGTATACATATGCATACACGTGCACATACACATATGCATATGCATATAGAGATACATATATTTACATAACTGTGTAGTGACATTGCTTCCCACCTTTGACAGATCTGTTGGGCACTACGTATGTGTGTTTTTAAATTATTGTATTACATTTATAAAATAACTCAAGCACTAAGAATATCATTTTTAGTCTAGTTGAAGTCACAGTGCATAAGTGTTTTGACCTTTTTTTTAACATAAATAAAAAGTGTAATAGCTATTAAGAAATCTTCAAGAATTATTTTTATTACCGCAGGAAGTTAGCTCACAGCCCGGAAATAATCACTCAGTCAAACACAAGGCCAGTAAAAGGCAAATTAATAAGTTGCTCATGAACCAGTGTCTCTCCTTATTTTTTTCTTTTGTTTTTTTGATAAATGAGAGGTATTAGTCTTAGCTGCATTGAATAGCTTAATTTTTAAGGTTAACTGCACATGCATGTTCAATCATGTATCTGTAGTAGTAGATCCTGAGGCAGCAGGACATCACTTTACTGTGGCTGAGTAAAGACCTGTGCAAGACTTCAGGGACTTAACTCAGCCAATAGAATAGCTTTGATAGAGACGTAGTCTTACTTGAAGGTAGTTATTACAGAATTACAGACAAATTTCACATTACAGATGGTCAAATGATTGCTAACACGACATTCTTCAAATGGCTGAAAGAGACCTTCATTTTGTTAATATATGCATGAAACATATTTGTGATACTCAGGCTACTAAACATTATTGTTTTCTCAAACAAAATTATTTATTATATTTGGGAAAACCTAACAAATACTCTGCCAGTATTAATGTGTTTATAAATTAAAAATGATTGAATTTTTTATTTTATATTTGTGCTCCCACAAATAACAAGCCAAAACTAAGTGTTGATGAAGAATCCCCAGATTAAATTTTTTGTGTCTGGTGAGCACTTATGAAAAACACACACTTAGGGGGATAGATGGAACGACCTCTTACGAAGGGGCCTCTGCTCACACAGGCTGTTAGACCTTGTCGCTGACCGCTTGACCGCCCGGTGGCCAAGCAGGCGACCTGTTGGAGGCGACTCGTCAGCGTGCGAGCAAAAGCAGCAGTCTGAGTGCAGCTCCTTGGTCTGCCTATGGGCTCACAGTGGAGCTGGCAGCAGCCGTTGATATTGTTGCGAGCGAGCGGAGGCAAAAGAGGAGAGAGGGACTCTCTGTTGCAACAGTCCAAGTCTTTATTCCCTGCCCCGGGGGACAGGAGAACAAGGTAGCAAGGAGGGAGAGCAACAAAGAGAGCCCGGAGTAACGGTTACAGGGGATTTTATACAGCCAGGGAAAAGGGGAGGAACAAGGGAACGAACCAATGGGAAAGTGATATAGGGTGACAGCTAACCAATGACAAGGGGATAAGGGAGGAACAAATTCAAATGGACCAATGGGGAGCTGAACCATACAGAAACTTCTAGAACTTATTAACATAAACATGAACGAGGGGGAGGAGAGTTTGCGGAGTGGCATCTCTAGGGCGTGGTTTGGTCTTCAGAACCGCCCTCCTCATCACTGTCATGGGCAGGAAAGTCCACCCACTGGATGCCTTGCTGGATCTTCATCCCAAAGGTGGACTGGGCCACCGCAACAAGACCTAGGTGTACTACAACAATTTTTGTCATATACCAGGGAAGCCAGTTATTCTAGAACAAAAATTTCCTACCTAACAACTAAACCTCTACATTTAAAAGATTCTTACTGAATATGATGTGGACAAAGGCAGTGGGTTTTTTCTGTCTTCAAACTCTTGCTCGGTTTTGTAAACTTCAATTAGCTCTCAGACACAAGCTGAACTTGTTCAGAAGCGGTTTCAGTTTATACCATAAGCAGATACATAAGC
Organism: Eulacestoma nigropectus; assembly: GCA_013397775.1. Lineage (NCBI taxonomy): Eukaryota > Metazoa > Chordata > Aves > Passeriformes > Eulacestoma > Eulacestoma nigropectus. Next base: position 555,290 of record VZTE01003859.1, on the reverse strand, counting down.
TGTGAAGTATTTTGGGATCCAGTGTCCCAGGACATTCAGTATTTGTAATGTTCAAGAGCTGCAAGACTGCTGTAGCTCTTTGGTGTATTGTGGAAGAAAAGGAACAGCTGAAAACCTTTCCTTAGGCAAACTTTTTGTTTTTCCATGGGAAAAATTTGATAGAATTCATGGGAGAGAGTAGAAAAAGAGTTTTAGACATGTATTACAGAGTAACCAAAGAGAAAACACCATGCACAGGGTGACTGTGTGAGGTACGTTTTAGAAACAGATACCATGTGTTATGATTTTGAACATAGTATGTGTTTACAGGTAAGCAGTCGGCAATTCATCTGCAATTTTTTTTCCTTTCAGAACCATTCCATGTGAAACATATCACAAATATTCACCATATACTTGTACAGTAGCAATGCTTATCACCTTGTAATAAATCTGTGAGGGACTGTGTGAGGGAACATCTCTGGTATTAACATGGACACAGCCAAACCGCGACTTTTCAGTACAATCTGAAAGGATTTTCCAGAGTGCTCTGTGATCTGCAGACTCTCAGCAGCATTCGATGTTATGTGGGTATCTTTCGGCATCTGTGTCAGCACACTCAAAATGTCACACAAGACTGCCTTAAGCATTCTAATATTCTTTGCCAAACCACTGGCTGTGTTTCAAGAGCTTTTAAGATCTGATGGTGGTGCCCTTAGCCAGAGGATGACCCCTTGCATTTTTATTGTGGCTTTTTGTTGCTTTCAGCAAGGAAACATGAATCTCAGTAAGTTTAGCTTCTGCTTGGTGAGAGCTCATTTTGGCTGAACACTAACTCCTCCTGTTGACCATGTCCTTCTTGGGCTCCACCAGTAGATTGGTGATAGCACAGAATTTTGGTGGTTTTGATCTCTCAGTCTTTCCATTTGACATCCTGCTGAAGGAAGATATTTGTCAGCTGCAGCCTTAAAGAGGAAACTGAAATAATCTGACTGAAGAATGCTGTCTCTGGGCCAGACACAAAAACATCATAGTCATAGAATCCCAGAATGGTTTGGGTTGGATGGGACTTTAAAGATCATCCGGTTTCAATCCCTTGCCATGGGCAAAGACATCTTCCCCTGGACCAGGTTGCTCAAAGCCCTTTCCAACCTGGCCTTGAATGCTTTCACCATGGATGGAGCATCCACAGCTTCTCTGTTCCAGTGCCAAACACCTTCACAGTCAAGACTTTCATTCTAACATATAATCTAAATCTCTCCTGATTTGGTGTAAAACTATTCCCTCTTGTCCAATTATTAACTGCCCACATAAAATTTGCTCTCATTAATTTTTTATACAAAAGGATGGCCAGTTATTTATTTATATATTTTATTATTATTATTATTTTTATTTATTGACACCCCCAACCCCCTCCTTCTCCAGCAATCTGTAGCCCATTCAGTGGTCTGAGACAGCCTCTTCCTGCCTCCTGTGACCAGACTTCCACCAAAGGCAGCACATCTATGGCCTGATCCCACCGCAGAGAGGATGTCAGTGAGGCATTCACTCTCTGAAGCAACCCCTTGTCTGTGCTTGTTTCAGGGGTAAGCTGACAGGATAATTCCCGACAGGTTCAGAGTCCTGCCAGCCACTCACCATGGCAGAGGTTCAGTCTGTGCAAGTTTAGGTGCATCAGAACAGCAATCTGTGACAACGTTGGACTAAGCTTCATGGTGACACGACGTTTTGCAAAAAGCTGTGGCTGAGAGTGTGGTGCCGAGCACAGCTGTTGGCACTGTGGGAATCAGAGAAGGAGCAACACGAAGTGGCATCCTCTGAGGCAAAACTGTGTCATCTATGTGCAAAATGCACAAGTGAGTTGACTAGTGTGGTGGTATCTATTCATTTTACATGCAGATTTAACATCTTTCCTGAGGAATGAGGTGAAGAGATGGGGAAACTCTTCAGAAAATATGCACCTATCCCTTTTTTGTTGTTGTTGTTGCTGTTCTTAAAGCCTGAGAAAATGACTGGTTTTAAGTGCTCTGTGAGGTTTGCTGAAGGGTGAATTTTTTGAAACAGTAATGCATTGTCACTTCCCAGTGAGTCCCCAACAGCACAATTGCTCTCTTGCTTCTTTGCATCAGTTGCTTGCACCTAATTGGTTTCTACTGTGATATAGATTACTTATATGGAGCCTTCACATGACTTCAGAACAAATTTCTGTATCTAAATGCCCACATGCTTCTACTCTGCAGTAGGCAGGAGGGAGTTGAGCAGACAGAGGTCTTGTTCACAAATCTTTTGAGGCTTTTTATTTGTGTTTAGAGAAATGTTCAGTCCCATCCTTCAGCAGACAGCAATGCTGAGTCACACACTGTGTTATTGCTGCATATTAGTCTAGTGCTTGACTAAAGAAAACAGCCAGTTCTTCCTCCTTATTCCTTTTATTGGTTATCAATGGCAAAAAACCCCTAGTTTTCCATGCAAAGACAGGGTCTTCTTTCCTTCTGCATCTTCCTATTTCTGCTACATTTTTTTTCTACAAACAGTAAGGGAGGGTTAGTTTTGTACAATTTCTACCCCAAAACAGCCTTCAGTGATGTAGACAGATAATACCATTATGGAGATGAAGACAGATCAAGGCTTACAGGGTTTAGTCCTGTGGGTTTTAAATCAGCAGCAGAAGTTGTGGACTCATATATTCTACTGTTTTTCATCCCAAATGGGATGGTGCCACAGAATCATAAACCGCTATCAGAGCTTAGGATTAATTAATAGATATTGGATTTTATATCAAGCTAGAACTCTGATAAACACGTGTGCTTTAATTTAGGGATAGGTTTTGCTATTAAATGTCACACTTTAACAGAAAGGGTATATGACAATCTAGCTTTCAAATTTCCTTTTCTGTAGCCAATTTTTGGAACAAGCCTCAACTCTCTTTTAAGAATAAACAAGGACTATAACTTTTCTTCAGCCTCACAAAACAGCAGGAGTTAAATTTTATTCTCAGTTTTTAAGGTGTTCTGCTGAAATACCAGTTGAAGTCGTATTGCATTTTTCCCAGCTTACAGCGTAAAATCTGTCCCCAGGAGTTCAGAATATGCCTTTTTCTTCAATATTGCTGAAACTGTCAGTGTGGGTTTGGTATTTTCATGTGGCTCTTTTTTTAAAAAATTTTTTGGGTAGTGGGAGAGAGTGAGGTGGGGGGCAGGTTCTTGGTTGGGAGTTTTTTGGTAGTTTTGGGGTTTCTTTTGTATTTTTTTAGATGCCAGGGAAGGAGATAGGAGAAGAAAAGAATGGATTCATCTAGAGAATCTCATAGAAAATATGCACTGACCAAACCTGTTTAGCCTTTATTTGAACAGTTTCAATAGGAACAACCCTACCCTTAATCAACAATAAAACATTCTTTTAGATGTCTGCCAACTCCTCATCTTGGCCAGTGCATATTATTTGGAGCTTGAAATAGGAGTCTATTTTTCAAAATGCCTCCTATAACAGCCTTCTTCCCTCCTGCTTCTGCTGGGCATGGAACAGTCACTGTCTAACCTCTCTCCAACCTGAGTGAGCCAGGAAGGTTATTAACCCTTCAGCTTAACCCTCAGGATGGCATCCTGCTCAGCATGTACAGAGTTAGACTGTGCTCTCCCAAATGACTAATGGATAAAGCTCTGGAAAACTTCACAGGGAGCAGTTGTCACCCACTTGATACAGAAGTCAATTTTAGCGCTTTTCTTAATCTGACTGCCCAAATTATTTTGATGGAAATGAAATAATAAGCTTACCATGTGGTGTTGCTCCACATGAAATGCATTTTGTTAATTTATATTGTTCGCCATAATATTTTCTGTCCCTGATTCTCTCTCCATATCATGCAGTTGTGGTACTTTAGAAATGACAAGGATGATCCAGAAAGACAGGGAAGAAATATTTTTTTCTTTGACCAAAACTAAGGAATCTAGACTTGAATGCTATGTTAATCTTAGATATTAGGCAGCATTAGAGCAGAAGTCTGAATATGTTTACCACCAGTATATGACAAATTTATTTTCACACCTTTTCCAAATATATTCTAAACCCATTTGATTTTGTTAATTTTTTTAAGAAGAGAGTTAGTAAAGGATATTCTGGAATTTCTGCTGCAATTTAACTACTTGCTTGGAAACAGTCAACCCCATCCAAAGATGAAGCCCCTGGGATATAAAAGTGTATCAGTCTGCCATGATGCCTGAAAACTTAGTCACACAAATTCCACTAATGAATGAGGACCACTGCTACTAATGTAAGTGGGAACAAAATCAGTTTTACTTCCGTGTTTTTGATGTACCATGGAAAAGAATCTTTTTTCAAATAAGAGATTGTCTTTCCTATTAGTCCTCACAGAACATACAGAAAATTACTTGTCCAGAAACTGAATCATCAAGCAAGTATCTATATTTTATTTTCAGGCTGTAAAGCTCCTTAAGTATTGTCAAGAACTTATCAAGATACAACCAAATTCCTGGAACCTTTGAGAAGCCGACCTTCATATATGTTTAACAGCCTAATTTCTGAAAATTTTCTAATAAATAACAGATTTTTTTCTGGTACAAAAATGAATTTTTCTTTAAAATTCCTGACATATTTTGTTACCAAAACCTTGGTAGCTGGGATTTGGCAAATGATTTCTGTCCTGATCTGTTCCTCTCCTTGGAAGATTAAAAAATCTGTAGCTCGCCACAAAGCTAATCAGTGTTGTGAGGTCTCTGTAACATTTAAGATGATCAAGCATTACTATTTTTTAACAAGACTTCACTGACTTTGATTAGCAAAGCCGAACAAGAAAAATCAATACATTAAAGACCAAGCCTACAAATGCTTTGGTGTCATGCAGTGTTAGTAAAACTTCAGGCAAACAAGCATGTGTGGTATTCAAATTTCCATTAGTCACTTACAGTGGAAAATCTGACATGATTGTCAATTAGTGGGACAGGATATTCAGCTTATTTAACCAAGAAACCACAGTGCAGTGTGAGGCTCCTAAGTTAAAATAAATATCTCGTTACAAAAGTACTTTGACATTTCTTGTGTTTATTTAAGATCAGTCATCATTCAGGTACTTAAAAGCTATAAAACTGAAATCATGCAGACTTTACCAAAAGTAGGTCCTACCCTTCCTTTTCAAGTTTCAGCACTTTTGGTAAGTTTATGCAGCACTGAAGGTTAACGATGAGCTCATACCTGTTTAAGATGTCTATTTAAAAGATATAGAAGGCACTGAGAATCCCTCTGTTGCTGCAGCACATAAGCTTTCTTTCTTTCTTTCTTCTGCTCAGATTAATGATTGATGCTTCCCGAACTGTGAGTCAAAATAGCTGCTTCAGCCTTTCTGCACTGTGGTTACGCTGCCAGCGTTCAGAAAACTTGTGTCAGCGTGTACCTTATGCAAGCAGGGCTCAAAGGCCGGTGTATTTTGAATTGCAACAAAGTTTTTGTTTGTTTGACTTTTTTTTTTTTTTAAGGAGTTTCTTCAGAATTTTGTCAGGTTACGGTCACTGTTTTATGCCTACAAATGGATTGTGTAGAAGTGCATGGCAGGAATAAAGTGCCGGCTAAAAAATGTGATTGTAGCTTGTTCCGTCCCTATGCTCTGCAGTAATGGTGACTGATGGTGACTCAAGATTAAACTTCTCTAGTTTTCAAAGAGCTGTTAAGCCCTGATTCATCAGAACTCTAAGTTCTTCTACCTGCAACAATGTGCCACCACTTTTCTTGATTAGGGTTTTGTTACTTGTTACCTCTATTGTTACAGTAAAGGCCCTATTCACCCTCCATGTAGGGTCAGGTTGGTACTATACTTGAGAAAATGATGGGTAGAACATATTAAAATAGGTGCTTTGCCAGATGCAGGATGTCCTGGTTTGTGCTCTTTTCTTGTTGTTTGACCAGTTGGACAGATATTGTCTGAGCTATTGCTCAGAGAGGAGATTTCTGTTTCACTAAGAGGCCAAATGTGTTTGGTTTGAAGGTAAGGGATCAGGATAAAGAATAGTCCAATCTTGGGGAACCTTAACAAGAAGGGTGACTAAGGCTGTTGGAGTTTGCTGAGCCTGAGGCCATGCCACAGACAGGAGCTGATCACCCTCCTTTACCAGGATGCAGGCACAGAAGTATCACTGGATACTGTCCGTAAGTGAGAGGCCAGAGAAGTCCTTCAAATGCCTGGAGTTTAGCAGTGGCTGCTCTCCTCCAAATCCAAGGAGGACTCTCCTCTGAGAGAAATGTGCTGGTGATTTTTTGGGTGAAGTGGTCTCTCTTCTCCATACTCAGAGGTGGTGAAGAGAAGACTTGTAATCCGCCAAACTCTCACAGCAAACAGCCAGGTTGTTTGCCGTGGCTCACATCACCTCCTAGGTTGACAGGCCTCTCCTTAAGTTCTTTGTAAATCACATGATTCCTGTTCCTGCCATGCACAGCCAGGAATTTGGTTTTGGAGTAGTTACCTTGGCAGACATCCATCCCCAAGGAATAATGCAAAACTAACCCCTTTTGGTGCACGGGTGACTTGCTTTTATCAAAAGTGCTGAATGTAACCGAGGAAGAAATTATGAGCTTCTATCACAAAAAAAATCAAAGGGTCCAATTTTCTGCCAGCCTTTTCTGCCTTCATTTGAATTTGAAAAAGAACACCTGGAATCCTGGAAAACGATCTCATGAGGTTATGAGATCCAGAGCAAGCTGGCAACCTGCCTGATTGGGTGAGCTCTTGGAGTCTTGGCTGACACATCTCTGAGCAGAACTGTGTTCCTCCCTTGGAGGGGTGAGGGCAAGAATAGCTAATTACGTCCGTTTTTCACCATCAAACTCCTCCATTCAAAAGCAGATGATGATGATTGTCTAACATTTTACAAAGACCAAGGCCAAATGAAACTGTCTTTCTCTTAATTCTGAAATTCTCTCAAGCATATTCAGGAAACAGATATTTTAACGTCCTGAAAAGAGACAATATATTGTGATGCTCTTGGTATTTTTGGCAAAAAAACCAACCAGGTGAAAATTTTTTATTGTTTTGGTAGTTGGCTTTGTTGTTCGTTTGTTTTGCACATTAGCCAGTGACTCAACACAACTGCAATAAAAAGGTATTGGCCAATGTCTTCATATTACGTCTGAAATACAGAACAAAGTTAATCACCCATCTTCAGCAGTAGGGTGTGCCAATTATCTGCCAAACAGCTTGCACAGTTCAATGACTCCAAGTAATTTTGCTGACATCATGAAAATAGGTGTTTATACAACAGCCCTTCAAACACAAATAAAATCAAGATACATAATGAAATCACATTCTGTGCCTCAAAGGTGGTGATTTTTCATTCTTTCGCTTCTTTTAAAGATTATATGATAACCAGATCATTTAAGAGTGCAGCTGGTTTCTGCCCTCACACTAGCTGTTTCCTTAGCTTCTACCAAGGTTTGCAAGGTCTGTCACATCAGTTTGGAGACGCCTTGGTCTCTCCTTCAAGAAGACCCCTGTATATTTACTGTGCTGTGATGTGTGTGCCTCCTTCCTCCTTTATCTCCTCTTCCTCCTAAGACACTCCTGCAAGCACCTGGCTTAATTTTACTACAGTTGGATCAGATTTGGCCATTCAGCATCATCTGAGAACAGTGAATTCCTGATTATTATTCACTGTTATTATATGAAGAGCTGCTTTCCTTCTCGGCCAAAACATTTTTCTCGGTCTTGCAAAAACTTGGTTCCTTATTGATGTGGAAAGTCTGAGTAGGCAGTGCTGGAAAACTCAAATGTGATGTGAGAAAAGTGCTGGAAAACAATTTTTATAGTGGAGACGTAGCGAACAGAGGAAAAAATTACTTAAAGATTTATTTCCTTTTGTTGTCTCACAATGTTCTGGAGGAACCAAGTCCTCTCTCATTCAAAAGATTATATGTTCACCTCTAAATGGTTTCAGTGACATTAATTTTGTATTAAAGGAATTTGTCAGATCTGTGAGTGAAGGAGAAATTTGGTATATTCCCATACGAAATGAAAATCCTGTGCTTTTCCACTGAATTCTTGATTGACTCCTTGCAGACCTTGCTTAAGAAGGAATTTTGAATGTGATGATACTGGGTAGAGGATGGCAGAAGCTATTATCTCTGGCCTTAAGTGTTATCAAGGAGTACTGGTTACCAGAGATTCCTCTCCTGTAAGAAGTGATCATCCTATTTTTATTTCATTCCTATTCCTTCCCATGAGTAACACAACATGGAGTCCAAACAGCAAGAAAACTTGTACCATTTCCTAATAAAACTTGCTTCTTGGGAAGATCTGAGGAGTTTACTACCTTTTTTTTTTTCTCCCAGAGATTCCAAAAAGAGCAGACTGTAGAACGGAGTATCTTATTCTTATGATATTCGTCCATTTACAAGTACTGTATAGCCACAAGCCTTGTAGTGATTTTTCATACCATCTGTTAGCATTTGATTGTGACTGCACCTGCATAGCAAGCTCCAGCACGTGTGCAAGGCGCTCAGCAGCAGCCAAGCGTTGGAGGAAAGAGTCCAACCGGAAATGAGAAAACTGGCCACATTCAGTGTGGTCCAAGTGAAGTTGAAGGACCATGACAGCATTCCTTGTGAACTCCAGAAGAGAGATCTTGATATGTCTATTATTTGCAGCTACTTTTGAAAACATATGGAGGATGAGCAAAATACTGGTAGGCTGAAATAAAAAGAAAAACCTCCTGTCTATCGTATTTTAGAGAGGGAGAAAACTGCAAGATGGCAAATTGTCTCTGAGCTTTCTAGAAAGTTCTGAAGAAATGCTTGACAATTACAGCAGAGTTTACAAGTATCTCGAGGAAAACAAAGAACTGAGAAATGGCCAACAAAGATTTGTAAAGAGCAAATCATGTCTAAACAATTTGATTTCTGCCTTTGAAAACGTGGAACGTTTTCTTAACAGATAGAAATAGGAGACGCTATGCATTCTGGTTTTAGCATAAAGTTGTTGTATTGTTTCCCCTGACACTTTTCTGGTGAGGAAGCATGTTGAGCTGTATACGCGGAAGGTTCAATTCAATACTAGTTGGAAAACTGTTCCCAGAATTCAGCAGCTTAAAGTCAGGGAATATGACCTCTGTGTGGCACTCATCAACAGTTTGTGTTAATGATGGGATGATGAAATAAGAGCACAGTCATTACATTCAGAGGTAACATCAGGCTGAAAAAGAGTAAGAATATATAGGCAGGCTTAACTTTAAAATTGGCTTTGACAAGCTGGTGAATACGAGTCAACAAGGACAAGTGCAGAGCATTGCACCTCAATGGGAAACATCATCTTTTCAAATGGAGAGCAGACTTCAAGAAGAATTCAGACTATTGAATAATATAATTCTAAAGGACAGAATGAAAAACAACTAAGTCACAACATTTTGGTAAAAAAAGGACCTAGGAATGCTTGTGGCCCATGGGTTGTGTGAGATACTAGTGCTGTTCCTGTGAGAAAGTAAGCACTTCTATAGGAGTGAAATTAGAAGATGAGCTGTGTAAGGTGAAATAACCTTTCTTCATCATCCAGTGCTACAAGGTTAACATAGCAGAGCTGTATTTTGACAATATTAATGAAAGAAATTGTCAAAGATGTAAGGTAAATATCCCCGAGGGGAAGATAAAAATTGTTTAGAGGTTTGTCTAACAGGGGAAAATAAGCCTTTTAATGCACAAAAAAAGTTGCAAAATCCAGTTAGTCTGTTCTCCCATACAGAAAAGAAATGCATCAGAAAGCATTGAGTTTACCTTGTAAAAAAGGGAGCTTTAATTATTAGCTAAGGTTTTTCCTTAGGGATAAGGAAGTACTGTGCAGAAAAGTTGTGGAGCACTGGTGTCATGCTGTAGTTGTGAAGAACAGGTTAGGCAAACATTCTTCAGGAATGACAGGTGTGATTGATGCTGCCTTAGTCCGAAGCACGGAAGTTGGCCCTCATCAGGTTTCTTCTCACCTTCTGCTCTGGAACATTGACCAGTCATCAGGAAGGCTTTAACCAAATGTCCAAACTAACTTGCAAGCCTCAGTGCAGCTCAATGTAGACTAGGAGTGGAGCAGCTGGGAGACGCCTGTAAAATGAGCCTGGATTTTAGGTAAAAACGTCCTATTTAAACCTTTTCTGTTTGGCTCGCATGTCAAATAGGCATTTTCTCTCTTTTTGTGATTTTCAGGCTGACCACAGGTACCCAAGCAGAGGTGTGTAACTGGTAGACAATCTCAGCTGGACATTTTGAATTAAAGTGCACAGCAGAAAGAAATAGCGTGATCTTGGATGCTAAAGTGCACACAACTGTGGTATTAAGCATCGACAGATTGGCAAGGGTAGCCCTTTTGTGTAATGGTTCTCCCTTTTAAAAATAACACGCTTTCATTTAGCAGTAAGTGAAAAACAAATAGTCCTTAATTTATCACAGAATTGTTTGCTTTAGGTCAGTCATCCACATGCAGATGATTCAACTATTGATTCAACTGTTTCAGTATCTTGGTGGCAAGGATTTTTTCAATTTCCAAATTGTATCTCTTCGTCTTTCACAGTACAAACAATGGGAATGGAAAATTGCTCTAGCTGTACTTATGAACATCGTTATTTTCTCTGCTTTATTCATGTCCCTAATAATTCTGAGTGTTTGCTGTGTCTGAGATGAATAGATAAATACGCACTACTTTCACTGGGAAGAAACAGGACTTTGTTCTTTACGTCAACATATATTTTTCTCAAGGTAATCCTTTCACAGCAGACTAATATGCAGCTGATCAGATTTTTCTTCATATAGAGAGACGCATGTATGAAGGCAAAAATGCTACAGAAATTTTAAAAAATCTACCATACAGAATGCAAGCAATATCAGTGCAAAAGCTGACACTTCAAGGATGCTGCTTCCCTTCAGTGTTATCCTCGCTGCACATAAAAACCATGGGAATTTGACATTCATGCTTCTTATTGGCAGGAGAAGTGGTCTGCACTTGCTTTCCTAAAGAATCAAGGGTCATGGCTGAAAACAACAGTTATTTTCTGAAATGTACTTAATGCAAAAATCTTGGCAGATAAAAACTCACTAGTAGAGAAGCCAGGTAAGAAAAGGACCGAACAGCCCTTTGCATGTCTATATGCTCAGAACAATAAGAACTAAAACCCATTTATGTGAGTTGACCTAAACTACCAAAGATCTAACCAATCAAGAAAACCACTAGTAAAGGTACATCTTATGAGGCTGATTTCCCGAGTCACCTATGCATAAAATCTTGTCTTCCACAAGAAATTAGCTTTTATCTTCATAGAATATGGACAATTTTGAAATATTTATTTTGCTGTGTAGCACTTTTAGAATTGCACATGTGTCTTTCAGGTTTTAATGCCATGGTATCAAGACAGCTGAAAAATTGCATTGGGTTTATGAGGACTCTGTTATTACATTCTAATACTGCAATATTAATATATTTTCATGTAATTTCAATATATAAAATATAATTGAGATTGTTAGAAAAAAGCTTAAATTTGCTTCTACATTCTTCTACAAATCTGTAGCACCTACAGTGACCACTTGAAATTTATGTACTCTATTCTGAGAAAAAAGTGAAACCCATCTAAATTTGCCAAATTGTTTTATTTGGAAATTTCAGAATTGCTATTATTGTTCTGCCTTCCTTCATCAGAAAACGCTGAAAATATTTGTGAAGAAAGTTTTGTAGTTTTACAGCTAAAAGTCTGAAAGTACACTGGCACATACTACCTGACTTGTGTGATATAGGGAAGTAGTGTGATGAAGTTATTTTCCTCAGTCCTATGCAGCAGTCTGATTTAGTACAGTCATTGTATTAAAAAAATATTACTTTAAGAAATGAGATTGTATGTGCAAAACCACTGTGGTTCAGAGAAAGTGTGGTCTATTATGTTTGGTTTCTATTGTGCTTCTTCACATGTAAGCTTTAACATCTATGCTTGTCATCATCCTTACAGAAGCACTAACAACGAAGTTTTTAAGAGTTTATTATGTCATATCACTTTATTTTAGGACTGGAAGATTTTTCACCTTAAAGCACAATGAAATTGTGATTACAATTGAGTGCTATACCAAAATGATACATGTTCGTAGTGCTGCAACCTAGGATTTTCACTGATTTAATGACATCCGTTTTTCTGCTGACTTAATCTTGTTGGCACGAAACAGTTTATATACACAAATATGCAGTGTGAGGGCAGCTGTCTTTCTTTCCCTAATGTATCCATAGAGGTCTGCATTATAAATATATAATCCTTCTTGCCCCTGACTCAGCTTTTAAATGCAGTGGCATTTGAATTTTAAAGGTTAATTATACATTTAGCGAGCAAATGTTCTGTTACTAGCTTAATTTGCTTTTCATTAGTGGATATGCATGATTTTTTGCTTCTCTTTGAAGATTCTCAGAGCTGTGGACATCCTTTCCCTCTCCCACTGTCTACAGCACAGTCCTAAATAATGTGTCAGTGCTACAGCATCCACTGAGTTGTACCAGAAGAGAGGAATGGTCCACCCCATCTGCAAGGAGAGCTGCTGTTTCTGTGTACTCTCCAGAAAAGATTAGTTCAGTGCTGTGAAATCAGAATGTGTTGAGAGACTGTTCCCAGACAAACAGCTGCTGCATTAGATTTTCATCATCAAGGGATTGATGAGATTTACTCTGGGCTTCTTTTTTTCCATTGTGCCCTGGAGATAAGAATTCTTATCTTTCTGCTAGTTATATTTTAACCTACCTGTTGGTTTCCTTATTTGAGAAGCTAAACACAGCAGACTTTTTGGGAAGGACTGAAGCAACTTGCAGTGCTACTCCTGCAAAGACACTTTTTCTGTTGCACATCCAGTTCACTGATAGCTATAATAATAATAATAATTTAATGCACGTAGTTGCCGTATGTAACGTGGAGAAATAAATTACAGATGTTTTGGGTGCTTTATGGACTCAAAGTGGACTCTTCCTGTGGATTCATATATGCACAGTATGCACTTAGTAAACTAGAGCCAGATTCCTGGCTATGGCTGTGTCAGCTGGTGCTGAGAAACTATTTTTAGATCTTCAGCTATTTAGGTAATTGGAGCTTTTCACTCTTTAGCTAATGAACTCTCTATTGTATAACTCAGCTGGCGATCAGCTTGGTGCAAGGGACAGGAAGTGCAGGGAACCCCACAGAGCACTCTGGGAGAGTCAAAACACTGCTCCAGGTTAAGGACCTTACTGGGCATCCAAAGAAAGAATTACAATGTTCGTGTAGGAGGCGGATTCGTTAAGCAGCAGTGAAAGGGTTGGAACACTCCTTCATGTTCACTTACTAGGTTGAAAATACATTAGTGTTACTAATTTTCTGTGTAAAATGTGTCACAAGGACTCTCAGTGCTGCGAACTCAGGAATACCTGAGCATCTAAAGAGAACCATTCCTGTCTCTAACAGTGAATGTCATTATTTGGGCAAGACACCACCTCTGAGAAAGAGAGCTGGATTCTCACGAAGTCCAACACTTCCACATAGCTATAACTTCAATGCCTTCAAATTTCCAGCTCAAATGGTAGGCAAGTGTAAAGAGACATCAGGTAGGGTTCAAATGCTTGGCACCTAAATCCAGAATCTATTGTTCCACTCTACAGCTGGGTCAAGGAGCAAGAACCGACAAGCACCTAACGAAATAAGGCTAGAAAATATGAAATTTTAAGGACATTTGCTAAGTGCATCAACTATCAGACTGTTGCAATAGTACAAGGAGTAATAGTTTAAATCCAAAGGGTAAATTTAGATTAGATACATGAAAGAAGTTTTTTCACATTGAGGGTGGCCCAGAGAGGTGGTAGATGTCCCATCCCTGGAAACATTCAAGCTCAGGTTGAATGGGGCTCTGATAGCTACTTGATAGATCTACTAGCCTGATCTACTTGAAGATGTCCCTGTTTATTGAAGGGAGTCTGGACTACATGGGCTTTAAATGTCCATTTCAACCCAAACTATTCTATTTAAATCAAAATTGTTGGAAAACAGTAGCAAAGTCCAAACTCTAACACAAAATTTTGGAATTTTGACTCAGTACTGAGATGCATGGACTCTATCAGCAGAGCAGAGCTTGATTTTAACTATTTTTTTGGTCCTTTTTTTTCCCATTAGATGCTTCAGTGCAGCTCACAGCGGTGAGCACCCCTGTTCTGCAAAAGCATCCTGGGTTACACAGTGAAGACACGTGGAGTTTGCCCAGCAAGTGGACACAGACTCCTCACTCTGCCACAGCTTTAGGATGGCAAATCTCCCTTGCGCTGCCCCAGCTCCTGAGCAATGCCACTCTGGGCTTCCTGATGGATGGAGCGGGGAGAGCTAACAAAGCAGTGGCTGCATCCCTTGCTCTATTGCTTTTTCTTAGAGCAAAGGTGGTTTGTGTACGCTGCACAGGCCTGCCTCCTGCCCTCTCCTGTGCCACTGCACGGCAGGTAGGCTATCACAACTATCCTGTAAGGAGGAGAGAGCAAGAGGACTTCTTGTCAGAGCACCTTGAGGCAATACCAGGAGCCTTGTGCAACTGCTGCCTTGTTTCTAAATTTTCCATCAGTTTTCATCAGTAGCTTTTCCTTTTTTCTTTCCCTGTGTGTAGCTATTACATAACAAGGGTCATGTGAGTACAAAAAAAAAATCCCAACAATAAAACTTGTAGTTTCCCAGTATATCATTTCCCAGTAGTGATGACTTCTGGCAGTGAGCTTCATATGCCCTAATCTAAAACAAAGGCAGCACAGGAAGAGAAAGTGACTCAGTCTCTGAGTCTCAGAAAGTAAACACTATCTAATCAATCTAATCTGGTCTTCATGAGCTTGAATGGGGTGTTTTGCTAGGCTTGGATTCCTTTCACATGGGTATATGTGCTAGGAAGAACGGAGACCCCTTGTGAAACTGATAAAATGGGTTGCTAAATGCTCTTTAGCTGAAAGATTTTAGAGGTATTGTGGTTTCACCCAGCCAGCAGCCAAGCCCCACGCAGCCACTTACTCTCTTCTCCACAAGTGAGAACACAGAGAGAATTGAGGGATAAAAGACAGAAAACTCATGGGCTGAGATAAAACCAATTTAATAGGGAAATCAAAAGCTGCACACACAAGCAAGGCAAAACAAGGAATTAATTCGCTACTTCCCATGGGCAGCCAGGTGTTCAGCCATCTACAGGAAAGCAGGGCTCCATCACAAGAACAGACACCTGGGAAGACAAACGTCATCACTCAAAATGTCACCCTCTTCCCCTTTCCTCCGCTTTATATACTGAGCATGATGTTACACGGTCTGGAATATCCCTTGGTCAGTTGGGGTCACCTGTCCCAGCCGTGTCTCCTCCCAACCTCCCAAGCAACCTGAACTTCCTCACCAGCACGGCAAGTGTATGAAGAGCAGAAAAGGCCTTGGCTCTGTGTAAACCCTGTTCAGCAATAACAGAAATATCTCTACATTTTCAACTCTGTGTTCAGCACAAATCCAAAACATAGGCCATACAAGCCTCTGTGAAGAAAATTAACTCTATCCCAGCAGAAACCAACATAGGTATGTACGTGCTTTCCTCAAGGAAATGACCTTACTTCAGTTCTTTATTTTCTCCTAAACAGGTTTATCAGTATTTTTTAGGGTGGTTTGGGAAAGAAGAGGAATGGGATTTTTATCAAGCAGGAAATTTAGGGTGCTGTTTACCCACTGTCCAAGTCAGTGCAAGTCACCTGCTGGGGGATGCCCCTTACACCTGTAGCAGTCCTATTTTTCCTAAGCCTACAAATGTCCCAGCTACTCAGCAGTTCTTCTGCCATGTGGAAAAAGACAACTGCTGCCATTTCCAGTGGTGTCATGGTCTCCCTCACCGAAACACCTCAGACCTTAGGTTCCCCTGAGCACCTGTCCCTCTGATGTGGCCCTGTGCTGGGAAGCAGGAAGCTTCACATGTGCAGCTCTGTGGAGGACATCCCTCATTTCTGTGGAGTGCATCCCTTGTTTCTTTGCTGTGTAGGTGTGGTGTCCCTTTGCCTTCCTTCTGCAAACACATACCCCAACAAGTATGTCTCCCCAGCAGGTGAAACTCTCTCTGCACTTCATCTATCTAGACTTCCGTGAGGCTGAGAGAACTAAAGATGTATTCCAGTTTCTAACAGCTGCTTCATCTTGAGTGTCAGTCTCTTCACCGGTAACAAGCAATAGGATGAGAGAAAACAGCTTCAAGTTGCTCCAGGGTAGATTTAGACTGACTATGAGGAAATATTTGTTCACCAATAGGGTTGCCAAGTCCTGGAACAGACTGTGCAGGGAAGTAGTAGAGTCCCCACCCCTGGTGGCATTTAAAAGATGTGTAGATGTGACACTTAGGGGCGTGATTTAGTGATGGACTTGGCAGTGCTGGGTTAATCGTTGGACTTGATGGTCTTAAGGGTCTTTTTCAACCTAAATGATTCTATGATGATATGATCTGCTGCTGGGGGAGGGATTGCTGTGGAAAATCAGGTGCTGGCTATGGTCCTCCTTGAACATCCTTGGAAGTGCTGACGATTCTTCTTTGCCTGCTCAACTCTTCTGTCTCCTTCTCCTCATTCATGAGTCCTTCAAATCACACGTCTTTCTGGCAAAGCAGGTGGAGTAAGAGCAGACAACTTTCCTTCCAGCACTGCAACAATGACCCCAAAAGAAAGTATTCAAACCAAAGTTGTGTTTACATTTTAATAACCCACTGACACGACCTTTGACTGAGTTGTCCTTCCAGTCATCCCGGGAAGATACTGTCAGTCTGTGTTTTGTACAGCACTTATCCAGGCATGCTGGAAGACACTGCAGTGTTAGCCCCTTTTCAGAGATGGAAAAATCGCCAAATGAAAAATCAAGTAATTTTTAACTGTTAAAGTAGACATACAGAGCCAGGAACTGTGGCCAGTTTTATCTGTGCCAGAAATTCAGACCAGCATTATTCAGACATCAGCATTCCCAAACAAGCACCTACATTTGTGGATTTTTAGCCACTCTTAGGGCAGTATCTTCCCAGATTAATAAACTGAACTACTAAAAAATATCTTGATAAATTCTATGCAAGTTAGATAGTAATCTAAAAGTAACTTGCGTGGTCAGTGTTCCCTTATTATGTTCAGGGGGGCACAAGAGGTATTTCAGAAATGAGAACAGCAGAAATATTATCTACTTAGATAGAAATCTGAAGTGAATAAATGCAACTCAGTTATCAACTGAAAATGTCCTTTGTTGCTTTATTCTGCCACTTAGTGCCAACAGCCTGTGCCAAGTGCCGACTTGATTTGCATCACCACTATGGTGATTTTGTCCTTATGCTAATTTTGTGATGTATGGCAACGATAACCTTGTAACTCTTGGGCTTACAGGGAGGCAAGGAGGAAGAAAACTAGATGTAAGATTTTTGTGTTTTTTCTTCTCCGCAATATATATTTATGGAAATGCTGTTGGTCAGGGGGACTGCTTGCCTGTTATCTTTTGACTGGCACAAATATGCATTCATTTCAACTCTTTTAATAAATCTTCAAAAGGAATAACAACAACAATAGTAATACAATAGCAGCAACAATAAATAATACTCATGGAATCACAGATCATAGAGTGGTTTGGGTTGGAAGGAAACTTGAAGACCATCCAGTTCCAGTCCCCCTATCATGGACAGGGACACCTTTCATCAAACAAGGTTATTCACAACTCCATCCGACCTGGCCTTGATTCTTCCAGGCATGGGGCATTCACAACTTCTCTGGGCAATGTGTGCCAGGCCCCTGTCACCCTAACAGGGAAGCATTTCTTCTAAATACTTAGACTAAACCTCCTTTCTTTTGGTTCAAAGCCATTTCTTCTTGTCCTGTCCCTCCATGTTCTTGTCAGAAGTCCCTCTCCAGCTCTCCTGTAGCCCCTTTAGGCATTGACAGAGGCTCTAAGGTCTCACCAGACCCTTCCCTTCTCCAGGCTGGACAGCTCCAACTCTCTCAGCCTGTCTTCATAACAGATTTGCTTCAGCCCTCTAATCATCATGTGGCCTCCTCTGGACTCACTCTACTTCTTGTTTTAGGTAAATTATGGTACGAAACACCACCAATAACAATAAACCAACAATAACAATAACAAAAATAAAATATTAAAATGGAATAATAAAACAGTAAAATATTTAAATAATAAACCCTTGAAATAATAAAATAGTACAATAACAAAGCAATAAAATAAGAAATAATAATGTAATGACATCATAAACTGTGTTATTTGTGTGGAAATGGGTCTGTGACTGCCTGGGGTCCCAAAGGTAGGAAAATACTCCAGTGTTCTGCAGCTGGAGTACTGGTTTTCTGAAGGCTGGAGGGGTGGAGAATATTTGCAAGCAGTATTTTTCCTCTGCTCCCAACACTGCGTCAAAAGCAAAGAAACAGTTAAAAAAATTGAAAAAAACACCAAACCAACCAAAAAAAAAAAAACCACCAAAAAAAAAACAAAAAAAAAACAAAAAAACACCCCAAAACAAACAAAAAAAAACCCTAAACAGAAAAAAAGCAAACATCCTAATCCCTGTCCCCAGATTCAAGAAAAATTTGTACAGATGTTTTTATCCCTTTTAGTTTTAAACAGATTTCTGGAATAGTTTAATTCAAACCAAAAGCAAGTACTTAGTAAGCAACACAGATTTAAATTATAGTGTCACTGGTGATGATTTTTGATTTAAAGGAAAGTGCTGTTGAATTCTTGCCTTTTCATTTGTATGGATTATAGAAACCTTCAATGCAATCCCTGTTCTTTGACCCCCCCTTCACACAAGCCTCCAAATTATATGCAGGATTTCTGATTATGGATGAAGCATACCCTGACAGGTAAAACATGCTTGTTTGCAATATTAGCTAAATAACACTCTTGGAGAAATTTGCAGAAGTTCCTGGCTGTGCCATCAGTTTTGTGTATAATTGTGTTTTCAGGTGTCACAAGTCCCTTTCTCATTTTCAAACCAGATGCAGTTCATTATCACTGAATTAGCGCTATCAGAGGTTTGGACTTGTTTGATGTTGTTGGGGGAAACTCACTTGTGTGTCTGGAGGTGAGAACATTTACCCAAATTTCTAGGAGTGTAACTGCTGAGTCTGGAGACACTTTGTGAACTTCAGCTCCACTAATTGCAGGAAATCTTGGATAAAAGCTTGTTAATGGATGGATTTCCAAACTTTCATGGGTAAGGGGGCATCTTTAGCTTATCTCTAATTCTCCTAACAGATTGCATCACCAAGAGGGATGTATTTAAACCTATCTGATTGCCTTTCCTGTTAATACATATGACAAGATGTTAAATAGAGTGGCACCTGCCTACTTTACCATTTTTATCTAAACATTCCGAGGTGACGTTATTTTTTAGCAGAAAGAGTTTCTAAAATTAAAAAGTAGGTTTGAATTCTTAAATTTTTGAGGTGTTTGGACTGATGCAACTGATTTACGAAAGCAGAGGTCAATACCAGAAATAAGGTCACTTTAAAATAAAAAAATGCAAACTTTTTTTGGGGGGGGGGGGGGTTGTTGGGGGGG
>VZTE01003859.1:497595-535754 GCA_013397775.1 Eulacestoma nigropectus | reverse complement strand
GGGTTGATGGGGGTGGGTTGTGGCTGTTAAGGCAATTATAGGGAAAGTTTCACTTTGCATTTACATTGTATGACATTTGTTCAGCTGAAAAAATGTTAGTTGCTTTAGACTGATGGTCAAAAAAAAAAAAAAAAGAATTAAAGTCAGGGTACTTGATTTCCCTCCAACATTTGAGAAAGTAGTCTGGTTTTAATGTTTTTTAAAGTGTGTTGGAAATGACCATTTGACTGTTTTGATTTTTTTGTATTAAAATCTTTCTGTGTTTTCAAAAAAGCATTGCAGATGCATTTCATTAAACCCGCATTTCTTCAGTGAGTGTTCTCCATACATGCGTTAACCTACCTCTGCAATGAATCAGACATTCTTCGATATTCAAAGTCAGTGACTCCCAGCTCCTTCTTTTAATTTGTTTGGCTTTTTTTTTCAGTGCAGGTTTTCTCTTATCTGCAACCAGGAATGAAACCTCCCTTAATGTTCTGATTATTTTCATAGGGCAAGGTGACCCCTCGTGTCTTTGTCCTTCCAGCTGTAACCAATCCCCACAGACTTCACTTTCCAAATGCATCTTTTGAGACTGTGGGTACCACATGGGATCTGAACACACGAGAGATGAGTCAAGAGTTTCTCAGCAGAAATGCTGGTGAATTTAGCGTAGATGTTTTACATAAGATTGGTTTTATGAGGAGAAGAAGGAGGGAGAGAAAGACTATTTGAAAGGCCATCAAGGAGGAGGATAGAAGCCTATCTTACCTGATTATGGCTGGGAGAGAAGGATGCAGGTAGAAATGGAAGTAGAGTGACAGTAGACAGCCATACAGGCCTAAACGAAGCAGGGAAAGGGTTTTGTGGTCAGAATGATATTAAGTTGCCATAAACTCAGGTAAAAATGAGTTTCCTACACAAACAATGTGAGGGAGATCTTGGTTTATTTTGTTTTATCCTTTCAATTTCTTAGCATATTAAAAGCCTGTCCAAACTCAGAAGAGGGGAGGCATTGAGAAAAGGTCGTCTTAAGGTGGAACTACCTCGACCTTGTCAACTCCAGCTTGCAGCTGCAGAATATTCGTGCAGCACCTACATCAGTGGGCACAGCTCATCTGCAGTAGTAGATAGACTGAGTCCTGGCTCCCTTTCCTTCCCTTTGATTCAGCAGCTGGAAAGGGGAGAGCACAGCACACTTGTGACCTGGTTTTTGCACTGTCCTTCAGGAACTTGATAGCAGTCCAAAAAGCATTCCTCAGATCACAGGCTGTTGACACAGTACCTCAATATGAACTGTGAACAGGCTGGCTTCTTTCTATATTTACTGCTGCTGGCAGCCACCAGGAACAGTGCTGTGCTTGAAGCATTTCTATCATGCTCAAAGACAGCTTGTAAGCCCCAGAAAACGAATGTTACACAACAAATTGGATCTGATGTAACTGGGCTTAGGGTACTGCCAGGTGATGCCCCTTGCATTGACCTACTGAATGTTAGCCATGATGTTGTGGTTCTTGGCTTTCAAAACTGTTTCTTTGTGCTGTGTTTTTTTGCTGGTTTAACTCCCTGAGCTGCCTTACTGTAAGGCCAGCTCAGTATCAGCAGAAGGGAAAACAACGAGTCAGATGTTTTAGTGCAAAATAATGTGAGGTTCATCCCTGTCTTACTATCCCCCTAGAAATAACAAGGAGCACAAAAAGTACAAGTAAGAGAAACCTGGTATATAGAGGGTAAGAGAAATATATATTTAAATATCTTTTGGCAGAACACAGGACATCCCTTCTATAAAGAAAGAAAGGCTATAATTGGGTTGAAACTTTATCATTCTTTAAAAAGGAAATTAAGATTTCAGATCTCTGTAAAGGAGAAGAAGTAAAAAGACCTGACAATTGCTAATTCATTTTTCTTTGCTCCCTTCTTTCAATAATTCCAACATTGAGAGGCACCATTATGCTTGCTTAAGAAGCTAGAATCCTGGAAGCATTGGAAAATAAGCTCAAATTCAAATCAAATTCAAATGTGTAAGCTTGTATCTGTAAGCAAGCCATATAGCTGTACGTTCATATGTGCAAATTTCTTATCATATCTTCATCAGTGAACTTTAGGTATAGAAGATAGAAGTGGTTTATCTTCTGTTCTGACTTCCCTTCAGCTGGAAAAAAAAAAATAAATCTCTGACTCATGCTGAAATGCACTTTTTATGGGTTGCGATGGTTTCAACTTCCAGCCTCAGTTTCCAAGGTATGCTAGGCAAAAACAAAGGAAGGAAGAACAGCAGCCTCAAGTGAATGAAGTCATGTGTTATGAACCCCTGGAAAAGAGAGAGGGACATCTTATTAAAGTTTTTCGGTGTGTATCAAGTAGAAAATAGAGACCAGAAAAGAAACGTTTAAACTAAGATTTCTGCAAGTGAATAAACTATTTTTTTTCCCTTTTTCTCCAGTAAGCTAACTTTATTACTGTGGCAATGCTGAGAACTCAGTCTGTTTCAAACCATTAATCCTAGTTACTTCAAAATCCTTGAGAGTTCACCTTTTAGTTTCTCTGACTTGGATACAAAAAGCTAACTTTTATATTTGTTAAGGCATTGATTAAATTTAAAGCCTGTGATGTGACTCTTGAATTTAGAGGCAGCAATTCTGCTGTTGCATATTTGTTGCTGGCATGGAAAGTCGGTGATCAGAGAGTAAATTATCCACTCACAGGGTAAATTAACTAAGAATATTAGAGGTGTTGCTCTGCATTTCTGTGATTACATGTATTATATGAGACACAGCACCCACTTCCACCATAATACATTAAGAATATTGAAAAAAACACAGCCTCTGAATAAATAGGAGATCTTTGCAGAAATGGGAACTTATCTTGTACAAATCCTCCCAGAGGAGGGGTTTTGAGCAGTGCTGGTGGAACAGCAGTCTGAGGTCAGCAGTAGCTTTCATAAAGCAAAACTGATAAACAAGCTGGTGAGTCAAACTCATTTCCTTGACTAACAGGAGTAGGATTTCATAAACATAGCAATCACTTAGTGCTCTCCAAACCAACTGTGAACTGCGTTCGTTAGTTTATGTAGCACAGAAACTGAGGGGAAGGCAGCAGCTGCTGTTTCCAGCAGCTCTTTTGGAAATGCTGCTAAAAAGAGGCTCTTTCAGAAAATATAATAGTGGTTAGACTTTGGGTAGCAGGGGAGACATTTTATTAGGACTCATTTAACTTGATAATACTGCCTTATTTCTGACCTACTCTTTGCTGAACTGGTACATTTTTTCATGTTTATGTATTATGTCATGGCAGCTTAATGTCCTTCTTAATATATTTACTTGTGTTTTAAAAAGTCAGTGTGCAAGATCAACCTAACAAAACTCCCAATCTCATAAAATTCACTGTCTTTCTAGTGAGGCAGCAAGGTCCTTCAAACCCTCTTTATTTCAGGGGAAATTCAGACAGATCAGATTTGTAAGGGAGGTAACACTAATGCAAATACTTTACAACTTAAATTCAGAACATTGTTTTAAGCATTTATTATATTTTATCAGCCTTTTTGAAATGTTGTGAACCAGATGATTAAGTATAAAAACATATTCAATATTCAGTTACAACTTTATTCCAAAGTTTGTATTCTTAAATATTTTAATTCACAAAAAAGTTGACAACGTCTTTAGCCCAATTCATAAATATTCTGCCCTTGTTCCTCAGTGCAACTGCAGACCAGCTGCACACCATGAATTCACTTCAATGGACATTTCATGCCTGCAGTCATATAAGAGGCCTAGGTGATAGTCAGGAAACACAAAGAACACACTGAGGTCCAAAGTCCCACCTGCAGTTGCCCACCATGGAGGATTGATTTAGCTTACACACACCCTCCTTCAGATCTGCAGACAGGGCATGGTCTGTAAAAAAATTCCTGCGTTGTTCTGCAGCCAAGAGAGCATCCCTGCTCTCTGTGTTCCATCATTCATGGAGTTGACACCAAAAAGGTATGGAAACATTTCAATATACTACTGATCCTAAGAGTTTGGTAAATAAACCATAAACTGTGAAGGAGAGAATGTGTTTGTCTCCTTATCTCCCTAACCTTATCTTGCTTTTGCTGTTCAAAGAGATTTAGTCTGGCTGGAAGGCCAGGATCCCATGCAAGAGCTTTGTTTCTTGTTTCTTTGTTTCTTGTTTCTCTGTTTCTTGAAGACTCAGATTGGCATTGCCCCTTTCTCAAGGATGTGCTGTCACCCTTGCCACCACCTAGCCTGTGTAGGCAGAGAGAGAAGGTGGGGACATGTCCTGACACTGGTTCCTCCAACTCTCCATTGCTGATGAAGAGCAATGGTGAGCTTTCTCCTCCTATATTTCTGTGAGCTGGTGGCAGAGCCTTATGGAGCAGGTCTTGAATCATCATAGTACAGTGAAAAGTGTTCATCATCCATAATAAATGTCTCTCACACTGCTCTGCCGTTCCACTCTGCAGGCAGAATTCATGTCAAGATTTTGGAGCACATGCTAGCCTTTAGGTATTAGAGTGGTTGATTGAGGTTAAGTTTTTTCGGTGAAAGTAGACACCGTCTCATGCATTGTCAGTGGGGAGTTGAAAGATTTCTTCTGCTAGATATATATTAAAATTTACCAAGATGTATACCAAATGCAAACAAACTAATTTTTTCTCAAAGTGCACGCTGTAATTTTTTCAGAAACCTGTGCAGTAAAGTATAACTCATGCACTGGAGGGTTACTTGCTGCTATTTCTATGGCATAAACACATCCTGCATAACAAGGACTGCTTCTTACACTCCTCTCCTTTTCCCCTCCCAGCCTCCTTGTGTGCCACTTGCTACTTATCCTGAACTCTAACAGCAAATCTCACATTTCTTGAAAAATTTTAATCCACGTTTTTCACTCGTTCAATGGCAAGTCTTTCTCTTTGTCCTTCCTTTCCACCACTCCAGGATTTTTATATATTTCTCTGGTTTTGCTGTTTTCCCTTTTACCCTTATGCCTCCATCCCTTACTACTCTCATTCATTTCTTTCTTTCTCCTTTCCCTTTCTCAGGATATGAATGCTTTCAGAAGTGTATTAGAAAGTTGACAGAGCTGAAACGGGATAATTTCATTGGAAAAAAGTCAAAGGCTGCTAAAGTTTGAAGTTTTGATGATCACATTCCAGTAAACTCACATCTCCACCCTGCTGTATTTCTGTTTTCCCCCATGGTAGCAGCAGAGTTTTGCCCTTTTATTTTCCTTGAAACTTCCGAACTGATTGAGTACATGTGACGTTCATAAGCCGTTGTGTAACAGTCAAAAGGAGCAATATCTCAAGGCTGAGAACAAGACCTTGCAAGCTCAGTCATCAACTCCAAGAAGCTGACCTGGAGAAGAAAATTTTCTCAGTTGGGAGAAGATCCTGAAAACCTGAAAGCATCTTCATCCTGAAGGGTCAGGGGGCTGAGTGGGGCAGGAGAAAGAGTCCATGGAGAGAACAAGCTGTCTATAGACACAGAGCTTTGAAAAAGCAAAAACTCCAAAAATACAAAACCCTCAAACTCTGAAATGCTGGAAATCGGATGGTTTCTGAACAGCTGTATTTGTTTTTGTTTTAGTCATGACTGTGTCTAAGTGAATGCAAACTAAGGAAGTGAAAGGTAACTACAAAAATGGATTTATTGGCAAACGACTATGAATTTTCATGCAATACTTTGCTATAGTGCAGTTATTTCAGCTGGAAAATTATAATGGCTGCAATTATTTTGGAAATATGTTTGGCAAAGAAACTTGGAATGGAAACACAATAAAATTAATATTCTTTTTGGTATACACTGAATGAATTTGTATGCTGAAGTTGTAGATACAACCTTATCGTACCTGGTATATGCAACTCCATGTTGTCATCTAGGATAAATTTTAAAACATTTAGGACCTTCTGTGGAAGCAGAGACCTAAAACAACGTGCACCACTGCTGAAAATAGGCACACAGCAAGATAAAACTTTAACCTTACAGCCTCATGAGATTTTCTTGACATCAGGTAGTAAATGCAAGGGCTGGAATAATAACTGACAGGACTATGGGAGAAAGAAACATTACAAACTCCTGGTGACAAAGAAGTGGCAAGTGATCTCAGAAACAACAGGAGAAACCCTGATTAAACATAAAAGAAAAACTCAAAATTCATTGTAATTGAAGGGCTGGGCTAGCTGAACAGGATCAGGCAGAAACGAGTAACACAGTATCTTATGTTAAAACTAATATAGAGATGATTCCTATATATTCCATGAGTAATAACTTTATATATTATATATAAATTATATATACTCCATTTGTAATAACGTTGGGAGTGTAACAGGAAAACTTTGCTGCTAAAGAATACATCCTACAGTAAATATTGAACTCTATTTCAGGCAACCCAGTCCTCACATTTACATTAGGCTTTCCATATCTGTTTCATATCCAATTTAAGTCAATAGTAATAGAAATCTGTTACCATCTGGGTTTTGGGTGGGCTGCATTAAATGAGTTATCAAGAAAAAAGTAACATCTGGTATCAATTAAACGTCATTCCAAGTCCTCTGGTGCCTTCTGTGAGGTGAGTGGAGATGCCAAAGAGCCTTGACTCGTATGGAATTGGAAATTAAGAAACCAAATTTTACAGAAATAAGGAAAGATGTTACCTTCAGTCTGGAGAATGATGGGTTAAGATATAGGGCCTTCTATAGAGTGATATTTGCTTATTATACAGAAACTTTGAATAAGCACTCACATGTCCACAAGTCTTTTTCTTTGCAAAATCAATTTCTTTTGATCTGTATCTAATGCAAAATGTACTTCAAACATAACATTTCTGAATTTATAAGAAAGAAACTACTAAACAAATAAAAGAGCTGGAACAGATGCTAATGTCCTTACTCTAGGGAGGTCAAATGTA
The DNA here is from genome assembly GCA_013397775.1 of Eulacestoma nigropectus. Taxonomy (NCBI): domain Eukaryota; kingdom Metazoa; phylum Chordata; class Aves; order Passeriformes; genus Eulacestoma; species Eulacestoma nigropectus. Next base: position 528,863 of record VZTE01003859.1, on the reverse strand, counting down.
AATTCACTGTAGGAGACCAAACTCAGTGATAGGATTGCCTAACAAATTAGATTCCCAGTGTGTGCCGTATGTACGCGTCCTTTGTTTTTACACAATAGCTTCTTTATCATTGAAATCTCCATATCATAAAACAAAGACATTTCTTGCAATATTCGTGGCTTCTATTGAGGAAATAAAACACCATAATATGAATCTCTGAGCAAAAATTTAATGTTACAGTCTTTGGCTTGGATATTACATCAATAGGTAAATCAGATACAGACATATCAAGAGCTTGTTTTTATAACCCAGTCTTGCTTTTGGAGAAGTTAATGGGACTTTTGGTACTCGCAATACTAAGGTGTGGCTATAGACCAAAGGAGAAATTAGGAAAGGCTGTATAAACATGGAAAAGCACCCATATATGTCTACAATATTGACTGAGGGAGAACAGAATTTGGCTTGGGGCCTGTAGAGGCCCTTTCCAATCTATATTATTCAGTGTTTTTATGGCTATTTTTACTTCATTACCAGAGACCTTCTGTTTTGAAGTACCTATTGTAGTAGTGACCCCCCTTTAAACTGAGTAATCTTAGTCTTGGTATCTTCTTAATTTTGTGAAAAGATCATAGCTTTAGGACCAGGGAATAATGAATGCAGTAAAAGAAATGCCCCCCCAGCAGAATTCTCTTTAGTTCTTTGGTTGAACTAGTAGCCACACAGATAAGTTATCTTGGGTGGAAAAGTTTCCTAATGTCTTTATACCACTATGTGAAAAAAGTCATGCTTCTGAGAGTCTGAACATTCTATAGAAACCAATAAAGACAGCAGGTGTTAGATGAAATAGCTGGCAAAATACTTAACTTTTAAGTGGGTCATCTTTAAAACAGAACATTCAATGACCATTCAAGTGTTAATTAATCATCATTAATATTCATACATGCTTCATCCTTGAAGAACCACCCTCTTCTGGAAAGTACAGCTTCAATAATGTTTCATGTCACAGCTTCATGACATCATTACAAAATTTTGGCCTAGGAAGTGGCACAGGTGGCTATAGCTTGTTTTATATTGTGAGAGCTCAGGGTTTCTTGTTTGGGTGTTCATAACTGTGGTAATTCCCCTCAGGAGCCAGCAGTGGAGCTGTGGGTAGGTATTGCAACCACAATGTATGTCATGTCCTTGGAATACAGCCACCCTCTTTCAGGGAAGGGAATTTTCCTTCAACTCTGAGTGCTGTGTATCAGTTACTACTTAGTCATAGATCCATTGTGCTCTCCAGGTATTTTGGCTTCCAAACAAATTACAAATGGATGACAAACAGGAGAAACCTACTGAGACAACAGGATGAAAGCATGATTAAAGTGATATGTAGTGTTTAATGCCTAGCTTTAGATGGGTTAACATTCCATCTTTATTTGTGTACGTGCACATATTGAGAGCTGGAGAAAGATGATAGATGCTTCCTTGTTTGTAAGTGCCACCTTCTGCACTCTTGCCCTCGTGTCTCTTGGGTTTATTGCCCTCATCAAGATAGCAGAGGAATGAGTTTAGAATCAGTGGGCTATTACTCTTCTGTGGGCTAGAAATTACAGTACTGGTTGTTTGGGTGGTTGAGTTAATGTCTCTATCAAGGATAAACACAGGATGAAAGAAAATGGAGAGCAGCTGGCAGAGGCTCAACAAAATTCTCCGCCCTTCAGAGAATATTTGCTTAGGCTTTGTAACTAAGTTCTTAGCAGTGAGAGTTCAGTTCCACTTAATATGGATGCAGAAATACATAGTATATATTTTCTGAAGTCAAAGAAAACATTGAAGAACAAATGGTGAAATCTCATTTGGCAGAGGGAGGTTGCATCATTGGCTTTTCTCTCAGCCTCAGGAGGCTTCATAACATCTGAAGATATCATCATGAGTGTGAGAAATCTGACATTTTAGCAAGAGTCTAAGAATGGAAAAAATTGTTAACCATTAACTATCAGGGATGTGAAGGGAATGCACAAATGATCATAAATGATCACAGGATGCTTAAGAAAGAAAGGATCGTTAACGAGCTGAAATATGTATGTCTTGTAATGTCTTTTATGTCTGGTAAAAAGACATCCTCTTTATGCTCCCCATATGCTTCCCATGTTGAGGAGTCCCCAGATGCTCCCACATTTCAAGACTTCCGGAGATTCCACTGCTTGGAGTCTTACCTGGTGTCTTTGGAAAGCTCCCCACAAGCATAAAAAGGAAGACATATATAGATGACTTCGTGTGTGAAATAAGGATAATTTTCTACATGAGTATCAGAGGTGCATTTATCATATTGAATTTCATGTGGCATTTTCTTATTCAGTGCGTGTAATACCAAGAGACCCTTCTGTAGGATTTTGTAATTGGCTTTATTCTGAGTCTTCCAAGTAGTTTTGTTTCATGAGAGGTTACTGTCATGTCACCATCAATGCTTTTATCTAAATTGCTTATGAGTATCTTGAACAACAGAGATCTTGCTATAACTCTTTCTTATCATGAAAAAGTACTTTATTCCCTAGGTGTAAACAACATTTGCCACTGTTTCTAATATAAAACTGAATATCACATAAAATACACTTTTCTAGCTTTTTTTTTTTTTGCAGAGACATGTATATAGGTATGCGTAGTATGTATTTCTTATTATATTTTTATGTATATATTATTTGTGTATATATGTCTGTATGTATATATGTTTGTATAACTGTTTTAAAGAAAAGTATTTGAATTTTCTTGATTGAGAGGTTTATACTATGCTGCACTATAAAAGAAAGAGTTGTAATAACTTTATTATGAAGTCTATACATCTGGAAAATTATCTGCTCATGCTGATACCATATAAAAATAAAGACAATGTTGTTTAATTTGGCTGTGAAAAGGTATACTTACGGACTACCAGAAGCATACATTAATGTGAAGTTTGTTTAACTTAGTTTGTGTGATGTTTGGCAAGGGGGTGGCATCTTTTTGCCAATGTTTTATCTTTTGTTGTCTTTAGAAAATGAACAGAGTTTGTCAATTAGCTTCGAAGCAGACCTGACTGAACCCAGGAACTAGCAGATCTTCTCATGAGACTGTGATATGTTTTGAAAAGCCTGTCTAACTGAGGTTGCATGCTGCAAAAACATAGCTTAATTTTACCTGCAACAATAATTCAAGGGGAAAAAAATTAATAAATTTTTAATGTGGCTGACTTAGAACCTACCACACTTTCATGTGGACATGCAGCTTTTCATGTGGGTTTTTTTTCCTGTTTTTTCTTTTACCACTAGAAATTTTATTCGGAATGAGGAAAGCAAAAACTTTCCCCCTTTCTGCGACTTCCAGTCTTAAATCCATAACTATAACATAACATATCCAGAAAATAAGACATGACTGCACACCTCAGACCTTCAGCAAATGTGTTGTCATTTAACAGTCTTGGACATGTCATTTTTGTCTGGCTTTTAGAAATAAATTTCCATTAATGAGGTGAAAGGATCTGATCATGATACCTCTTTTAAAATGCTGTGTTTAGATTGACAGTGCAATAAAAATTATTATGATTGGACTAAAGTTATTTTATTTTTATATTTCATACAAATGCATTCAGCTATGCTTTAATTCTCTACATTGAGAGAAAAGTGAGCTGAATAACTGAAAGAAAACAGGAACCTTCTATGAGTAACTCGTGTAGCCAACACATTTCTCTGTTTCTAAAGATGCCTTTTACCAAGGATTCTGTTTTCAATTAAACAAGTGTCACTTTATCTACATTAATAACCTCATTGGGTGCTGTGTGACTACTTACACAGGTTGTGTGAAGATGTCTGATTACATATAGTCGAGGTTGGGAAATGTCAATGGTGTCATGTATGGCCTTGTCCTTTTCATCCATTTACTCATTTGCTTCTGGCAGTGTGGCTCCCAGCTGGATCCCTCTGACTTGCAAAGGTTGAGACTTGTCATTCTTCTTTTGAAGACCACTAGAGAAAACAAAATTGCTACAGGATAGAGCCTGGTGATTCATTCACTAGATGCTCTCTCCCTTCTGAGTAACGACTGAATCATAGCAGATGCCAAGGGTGGAAGAGACTGCTTGTCATAAAACTGTGTGGCTATGTTTAGTGCTGCCCTTGTATCCTGACTTGCTGTTCTCCCATTCTGAGATATGTCATGTCCTCAAACAGTATTAATAGTTCTGCAGGTAGAATTGGTCTGTTTTGTCACTCATGTCAGCTATCACAGAAGGGAAATCATTGATTTACAATAAAGTCTCTTTTAAGTGAAATAAAATGACCTCTCAAGGTTTGCAGATGCATGTCAAAATTCCTAAAATCCAGAGCTGTTTTCTGAGGGAGAATAGGTGACCCTGTGAGCCTGACCCAGCGATAATCAGGGATTTCTTGTGGAGTTTTCCTCCATGTCTTTCATTGCTCTACCCAACCCTGATACACTAATCAAGAGAGAGCTGTACCACATAATGGCATTTCTTATGCCTTATCTAAGACATTGGATCTGTAAAGGTTTTTTTGAAAGTTTTGGGAAGTTTTGGAGTTACAGGTAATTTCCCTTGTTTATATTTTGTACATTTCTTAATCTGTGAGGGTCTGGGATAGCAATGAAAGTGAGCGATAATGAAGTATTCATTATTTTATGCTAATATAGGAATTATTCTTCAGCTGACAAAGTTGCTGATTGAAGATTTCTGATGGTGGTAGTTATTGGATTTTTGTAACATAAGGATTTGCTAGCTAAGATGAAATGAAATGCTGTTCCAGATTTTTTATTAGCTGCAGCATATAGGTCAGTAAATAATAAAATTCAGATTTCCTGGCTTATTTTAGGATTTCTCCATTTCTGTTCATATGTGTCTTTTTGGGATGGATAACACAGCCATTGGTTTTTAAGGCCCTTTCAATATTCTTCGCCAGCTCAGCATCTTTGGGAACTAACTAAAGTGTATGCGTCCATGTAACGTAAAATTGCTATTAGTGTGTAGGTTTTACATATCACACATTTTTAAACCTTTTTCTCTTGTGTGTGAATTTTCTCTCATAAGGGCTGTTTGTCAGCCACTGAGTGGCTGTTTTTAAAGATAAATTGAAGACCTTTATTTTGCTTGATTTTTTTTTCACCTGAGTTTCTCTATGTTTATAGATTGTACACCCCATGTTTTTAAAACTTACTATCCGAAGCTTTTTACACAGTAAATAGCTGCAGATAGCTATCTTACCTACTTTCCTTCAAGTTAAATAAAACTTTCTCCTCTACTTTCCCTGTATTGTTTCTTTAATTATCAATTCTTTCCCATTTGCTGAGTAACACAGAAATGAACTGGCTTATGATTATTTTATATTCACATTTGCGAACTGGGATAATTAACTGTGTAGTTTGTAATCCCAGTACCGGGATGGTACTGACTAATTCTTTGGGTGGTAATGACGTGTTCTTTTAAATTGCCAGCTTAAGAGCTAGGGCCAAATCCTGATGCAAAAGCTCAGATTTTATTCTGCCTTATAATTACTCAGTATCTTCATGAGGGCTTTCATGAACAGAGGGACATGAAAAATGAAAACAGGTTGTCTGCTCGCAAGGTAATACGTATGAAGATGAAGGAACAAAGTTGGACGACTCATTTCTGTCCCTATCCCATAATTTCTGCCTTCTTCTCTGCATCTCCTCACCTGCAATGCTTCGTGCTCATCTCTTGGAACTCCTCATGTCTTCCCTTACCATGAGAGTGGATCCAAAATAAGTTAACTGTCATGTTTTCCCCACACCTTTTCTTTGTTCATTGGCAGCACATGGATCGTGTGTTGCAAATATATTTCCCCTTCTCCGCATGGTTCACAATATGATTGGGAGAAAGGAACACCAATGTGCATAACATCAGAAGCCATGCTGGAGTTGCTGACAATGAACATACTTACTTTTTTTGGTTTGCTTCACGAAAAAGAGGGGGTATGAAATTATGAATCTACAGATACTTTTACACAAATGAATGTCTGGTTTTGCATTTGTGTTACCTCTAAAAGAAAAATCCTACTGTGAAGGTTATAAACTAGGCTAAGCGTCATTTACGTAAGAGATAAGGAACTTTATTGCTTGCAAGGTTATTTATGACATAAGCGAAGACAAACAGAAGGATGAAAGGAAAGATAACATTTGTTGTGAATGCCCAAGAGAAAATGTTCATGAACTGGAAGTTTAGGAAGTGCCAAGTAGATTATTTTCCCCATTTTCCTTTCTAGAACTGGAGTTAGACATTCATTAATGTATGAAGGTAAGACCAGCATGTACTACACTCTCTTTGTCCATCATAGGAGAAAATTAATGACAACTAACAGTATTAATTCAATATTCTAAGCAAGTTGCACAGCCTTAAGGATGAACTCATGATGGGATAAATCACTGAATTTTTTTCTCCCAGTTGAACCCCCTGAATTTGTGCAAGAACACAGTCTTGCTGGACTGGGACAGGGCAGAGTCGGGAACACGTAGGTCAAAAAAGAAAGATCAGAATGTACTTGCTGACACTGCATAGGACACGAGTTTCTTGGAAAGCAATGAGCAATTTTGGTAAGATTCCAAACATGATTTAGGGTGTAGCTGATGATTTTTTTTTTGTCCTTTCTTTAGAACTTGCGTTTTTTTTAGTTTCTAGGTTTCGAGCTTTTCTCACAAAACAAGGTGGTTAGAAAGTCACTGCAGACAAAACTCCAAAGCTACTGTGGGAGTCACGCTGCCTCAGTCCAGGGACTGGAGCTTTTCTGGAAGTACTAGAAACCACATGATGAAATCACACCCTTGATAGAGAAAGAGGAATAACCTCCCAGCGGGAGACCCTGGCCCAGGGTTAACGCACAGCTGCCTCCACCATCACAGAGCTGAAGACTTGTCTGGTCCATTCTATTGGTCTTCTTTATCCCTTTAGTCCCCTTCACACCTTTCTTCATCAAACATTGAGTGATGTGCTCTGTTGATTTTTTCACCATCCAGTGATGCAACACAAGGGTTAGAGCAGCATTGGAAGGCACGGGGAGCTTGTTACACACAACCAGATAAAAATTGCTAGGAGTGCTAGGCAGGACAAAAATCTTACTGATATTTGAGTTTTTCACAGGTAGGAAGATTTCTCTTAGGAATAATTTGGGCCACATTAGAAAGAGATAGCTGGTGAATGACCCAGCTCTGGGCAGCAATAGTGGCATTGTCCCCAGGTGTTTGTAAATCATCTCAGTGAAGGATGCTAATGACCCATTCAGGCAATTTGGAATGAAGATTGACAAATATTTTTATACTAATTAAGACTCAGCCAGTATTGCTAAGGACTCAAACTGAAGCTGCTAGCACAGACCACCTCTGCTATTTTCTGCATCAAATGAGCAGGGCCAGGTTCAGGGGCAGTTGAAAGAGAAAACCAGCTTGGGTAGTCATAAGATAGGAAGGGCAAAACAAGCAAATATGAATTATTTGCCACTTGCCACTGTTTTCTGAGAAAATCAACACCTATGATGAATATGATTACTTTTTTATTTTATTTGGAAATTAAGATAACAGTAAAAGGTGACAAAGTACAATCTAAGAAAACAAGATAAGGCTAGCCCAGCTTCTTTTATTTTCTCATTTAAAAAAATAAGTATTGTCAATTCTAGCCATTCAAAAAACAATTACTAGAAGAGAATTTTCTCAAAAGGATTAAGTTTGAAGGTGATGTGTATGCGCGTGTCTATTAGTGTGAATATCAGGCTGTTGACATCAGATTTTATTCCAGTTATGTTTTCAAATCTTCCTCATCAATGTATTAGCCATTTACTTAGTTTTATTTTGATGGAGATTCTCTTGTTATCAACTGACTTGAGGAAAGAAGTCTGTAATGTTCGGATATGAATGAAATCAAAAATCAAATCTCAGAATAAGTGCACTGTGCTCTGATAACAACATAGTAATTGAAATTAGAACTTTATATATTTTGTTTTTCAGGTTTGGCTTCTTTTGTCTGGTTGGTTGGTTTTGGATTTTTTATTTAATTTTAGAATTTTTTTTTGTTTTCATGGATTTTAAACTTTTTTTTAGTAAAGGATGGATTACATAAGGTGTATCTGTTTTACATGATTATATGTAAGACAAAAAATCCCCACACCTTTCTTCCAGCTGAGAAGTTGTCTCTTCTGCTGTGTTTGTCTAAGTAGCAAAGTCCAGCCCGCAACTCGTGCCACCCTGGTCCCATCAGCAGTCCAGTCATGTCTGGAGCACTGACCTATTTGCCTGGCAGAGTGCTAAGAGTTATAGTAAATATTTCTGATTTCTCCTCCAGGCAGTGGAATGAGTTTGTGGTGCATCACTTCCTCACCAACTGCAAGGTAAGAACAAAACCAGTCTTACCGTCTTTGAAGGCTGAAGAGGGTACGATAACGAATTCTTCTCCCTGTGCTTCTACAGTGCTCTGTTGCAATCATGTTTAGTTCACCCTGCTGCTTCTCCTCAAAAAAATAGTAAAGCCCGTGAAAGAGGAGCTTCTGGTTAACGGAAATGACACTGTCAAGTTTCTAAAATGTTGCTGCTCTGTGCTAGTGTTTCTGAGAAGTTGTGGGAAGTTCAGTCTCGTGTGATATCAAGATGATTGCTACAAACAGCTGCTCTCAATCACCCAGGCAGTGAAGGGATTTGTCAGGGCTGACATATGAAGACTCAGAAAAACATGAAAATAATAAATAATAATAAAAATTAATTATGAAAAACAACAACAATAGTAATAATAAGGCGGGGGAGGGGGCTGGGGAAGGGAAACCTGGCACTGGTTACAGAAACATGACTCAGCTTCTGTTCAGTAAGCCCTCTGTTCAAGCACGTCTTGTCAGCTCATTACACAACATATTTAGCAGGGGTTTTCGTACTTCTTTCCTGGCTTCTCCACTCCAACTTCCTGTTTACAGCAGGCTAGGAACAAAACTTGTCAGAATAGCTAGAGAGCTGGACGCGGGCTGCAGGGGAGATCCCTGCCAGAGCAAGTTTCACAGGATTTAGATCCAGAGATGCCCTGGCATTGTCCTGGCCTTTTAACAATAAACACAATAGTTTCACTCCAGCAGCAGTTGTATGTTCTGGTATGCACACACCAGCTGTATTCCTGCTCCTACAGTCAAAAGTGTTTTCCCAGACAGAACACTTCATGAAACAAAAATAGGCTTGTGCCATTTACAAGGCCTATTATTTTTAATGCAACTTTTTGTTTTCCAATATATTTCCTTATTTCTAAATTAAACTCATCAAAACGATTCATTTAATAATGTAGCTTTTAGAAGCTTTTCAAACATACGGATTGAATGTGTGTAAAGAAAACAGAAGTGAGAAAATAGATGTGCAGGTTTGCTTTGCAATTTATTAAGCAAAAATTACCAAATACTGGCCATACCATTAGAGAGCATGTAATAAAATAAAATGTGAATCTGTCAAGTTTGCCTCCAAAATTTCCTTTACATATACCAAAGAACTTGAAATGTTTAATAGCTATAAGAAACCGCAATAATAGATGACTCCATCGATTCTGTTTTCAGTGTTTATCCAAGCGACATGCACAAATATAAACCCAGGAAATTAGGAAATTTCACATGCACTCTTTTAATCTGACCTCTACATTCTGTGTTCTACCAGGTTAGCTTCAATGGACATTTTAAAAATATAGCTCTACACAAAATAAAATGCAGAACAAATTTCTTTTGTAAGGAAACAAGTTTTAGTTTTAAGCCTTCAGAGGGTTGTTCATAACAATCATAAATGGATAAAGAAGCAAAACATTTTAAATATGGAAAATTAAATTGCTTGTGTCTTTTTTTATTTGTTTGCTTGAAAAAGATCTTGATTTGTAATCTTAAAATGAAATCTTTATTTTTTTTCCTTTCAAGTTACTTGATGTAGTGTTTTAGGCTAGAATAGCTGGAATGTGTTGATGATTATAGAAATTGCCTGGTCTTCCATTATTTAAGAAGAAGCACAAGGACTTGAAAAACCATACTGAAGGAAATAATTTGGGTCGCTCTCTCTAGCAAAGAATCCCTTCCCTTCTGTTTACAGAAAGTGCTCCTTGTGTGTTTTATGATTCATTCACATGAAACCTCATTCAAATCCATAGTTGTCTGAGGCCTTACTTAACACTTTATGGTCATACTATAAGATGTGGGACATGGAAAGTATGTGCTATTTAAAGCTTGCGCAGCTTTGGAAGCCTGAACACTACTGAGATCATAGTGAAAAAAGTAGAGAAGGTGAAGATGAGAAAGTGTTCTTCAAAATTCTTAATACAGTATTATAAAGAGAAAAATGAGATCACTAAGATGGTTTTCAAATACTAAGTCTCCTGCATGCTAAGATTTTCATGGTAGAAGAATTACTCCGGATTCACAAGGAAAAATGTATGCTTAGTAGAAACAATCAAGGTGAAACTCTTGGTAGCTGTCTGATGTAGCTTACGGCTGCAGCAGTTAGATTGGATAACGGCATTTAAACCGCATCTGGCTACAAAGTGCTGCTTATAAATGCACTCTTCAAAGACACTAGTCACTTGGAGCAAATTCAGAGAGCAAATTGTAGATTTTGAGTTCTAGCTTGTCCCTATTCGTGCATATTTATTAACTCCAATGCACACAGAATATTCTCAGTAAGAGATACTTTCTTAGGCAAATTTTTTTGTTAAGAAGCAGGTTTCCAATGGATAGCATAAAGATTTTTTGGTTCTTAGTGTCCTCCTTTACCCCAAGAATGAATCAAAGGAGAAGATGGGCAGCAATATATCCCTATTAAATGGAAGACTACACTCTAGTTTATGTTAGGTTAAAAAGCTGGAGTCATATTTGTTGTAAGAGGTAACCATAGTTAAACTTTCCTCATGCAGGCATTAAGACGTATTAGGATGGAGCTTTTCTCTCTCTCTCTCTTTCATACATGGGCAGCACACACTCCACTCATGGCTCCAAAGAGAAAGTCAGCAAACCATTATATTAGAAACATAACAATGTCATTGCAAATTGTAAGATTCAGTTGTCATCTGTTCTATGACCACTGTTTTAGGTAACTCAAAAGGAATTGCAGCACTTTGAGAAAACAGGTTACACGAACACAGGGCATACAGGAGACTTTATTTCCTTACTTCAGCAGCCTCCACTTAAGTAGACATAGGAGGAGTGTTTCTGGGCACAGCAATGTCCAAGGCTTGCAGGAAAATGGGGGTTCAGATTATGTGTCTTCAAAGTGGCAATCTTTGGTGTTGCCTATGCCTTAGCTGTATTAAACGACCTACTTTTCTCTATCCAAGCGCTCAGCTGGGGGTGGTGGACACTGCTGCCCTTCCAGAGTGACAGGACAAATATCTCATCGGTGAGAGCATCAGTTGCTTTAGAGAGCAATGGAAATTAGAGCAGTGTGTATTAGGAGACGACGTGGGTGTCAGAAAACTGAGCACAGGCTGGCTGGCAAGACTTTCAGCTTTCTGGAACACACAGGGATACACATACGACAAAATTGCATATAGTATATTTTTCAGTAATTGTAAAGTGTATTTTGCTATAAAAAAATCAAATTCTCTTACCTAGTATGTAACTAATGAATTAAAGAAGTTCCTCTGAACGTGTCAGAGTCCGTGCAAAATGAATCTGTGTGCTCAATGACATAACCAATGTGCTGTCAGCCTGCCCTCTATTAGACATGCAGAGCGGCTGTGAGTGCATTGGTTGTACCATGCTGGATCTGTGAAGAGGCAAGCCTGATGGAGCATTATGCGGTTTTGGTTGCAGAATTTTAAGGTTTGGGCTAAAGAAACCATTAATCAAACCGCAAGAACGCACCCAGCTAATTTATCTTTAGTAAGTTGCATGAGCTAAACCGTGTCCCTTAATTTTACAGTGTACCTACCCTATAGGATGCTTCATTCTTTTCAGTTCAGAAGTAAGATTTTAAATTTCACAATCTGCTTTCATACAAACCTTTTAGCAATTTCCTCCTCGTCGTTCTATGGAGGTGATATTGGGAAGGCTGATGCCACAACTGAATGCCTGTTCTCCATGATTTAAGAGATAAGTTTCCTCTTAGAACCTTTTCTCTAAAAAGAATTAAAAGAAAGGAATTTTTTTAAATACTGCTTTGATGAACTGAAACAAGTATGTCAATTTTCCAAAAAATAAAACAGTGCCTGAAAAAACATACCTGATTAAAAACCATTACATTTATGCTTCTCTGTATCCTAATCACAAGCTGATGGGTTGAAAGACACCAGCAGAACGTCATCATTGCCAGATTCTACATCTGGATCTTTGATTTATTTGACAGACACGTAACATCCAAAATATCTAGGCGTATTGCCAGTGACTGTTCAGAGGCTGGTGCAGGGGAACACACGATGATCTTCACAGATCTGTGCCCAGTCATTCCCCCAGAAATCCCTTTTTCTGCTTGTCTTTGTGTTGACCTTGAGTGGATTGAGAGAAGTATTCCTCTATTTTTTTTTTTTACATGAAAGGAAGGTGACTGGGGAAGCCGAAAATTTCTTTTTATGCAGGTTTCGTGATGCACCAGTCATGAATCAGAGCTAGATGAAAGTTAAAGAGCCAAAAGTAATTAAAATCTGTGAACTACAAGGAAATAAACAGAATGGAAGAAATTTCAGCCTTTTAACTCAGTAAACATAGTCAGTGAGACACAAATACTATTTTTGATGATAATTTTTGCCTTTTCTATGCACTGTGTTTATGTAATATGACCCCCTCAGAAGAAAAAGAAAAAAGAAAAAGAAAAAAATGCAGTTAGGTATATGTACTATCATGTACAAGCGAATTGTACGTCCATGAAATTAATTGTATAGACCTAGACTTGTCATGATCCATATAAGCACACAAGATGTGAAAAGGCTGAGCCTATTATTTCTATTTCTTTAATAAGACCAATTGCTTATATGCTATTTATTTAAATAATTGCAACCTTCTTCTTCCCCCACCCTTGCTTTTTCCTTTTGGAGAGAAGTAACTCCTAGAAATAACTAGTGGCAGCTGTGAATTCTGGAGGAGAAGCCAAGAATATAAAACCCATGCCTGTGTGGACAGAGCTGACCCTGATGGGGAACATGGTGACACGCTCTCTTTTCCCTGCCCCGGACAGCCTGGTGTCAGCAGCACCTTTTAGAGACGGGAGCCAAGGGACTTTTAGACCAGGAGCCAAGGGACCGATTTTCCCTGCAGCTGCTCCTGAGAGTCAGACATCCTTGCTGAGGATGAGGCTGCACTTTCACTATCCCTGCTCAGAGGGGATGGTGACTGCATCCTGCTGACAAGACCCAGTGTTCCCATAGCACCCCTATTAAGGTGGTTGTCTGTCAGTGTCAGGTGTTCTGTGCTCACCCACGACATTCAAACCTTGCTGAATGACGTAGGACTAAACTTAAAGCAAACAGATGGCACCCGTTGCCTCTGAGGAAATTAAGTAGAGGCACCATGGCAAGGTTTCTTGCTATGTCATGCTGGCTGTGTCCATGGCACACACTGCTTCCACCGATAAATCCCAGTAGCTTTTGGTTTTCAGCATGCTCCACTGCTCTTAGGTTTTTCGCACTCTTTGTCTTCTTGTAGCAACTCTAGTCTTAAGGCTTCTTGGGGGTCTGGGTTGCAATTTATGAATGTGAAACTTTTTAAAGGTCACAGGAGTGCTTGCTCCTTCTGTTAACAACTTGCCTTGCAAGAGGGCTGGAGAAAAGTGTTTGGTTCAGTTCCCGGGTGCAATTCAGAGCACTGTAGAATAATCCAGTTAACAGCATTTTGAAACCCCTTTTTAAAACTGTCACCATGTTTAGAAAGATCTATGGGCTGCAGAAAAAGAACATCTTATAAAGCTGGAAAACAAAACAGCACGTCCAAGTCTAAACTGTCCTTGTCTGAACTGGACAGATCTCTGTTTTGTGTAATCAGTCAACAGATCTCTGGATCGCGTAAATCAAAGCTGTTCCTTACCCGCAGTCCCTTTGCTCCAAGTCTGCCTGTGTTTGGGGCTGTGCACAACATCCCTGTGGAGTGACGCAGGTGACAGAGGTAGATGCATGTTGATGGGGAATTTACTCTGTCAGAGGTTCCTGAAGGGCCTCTCACTGCTTTCAGCAAGGGACGTTCCTGTTGCAGTGCACTTAAAAATTGCAGACTGCACTACTGAGCTAAAAATATCTGTGTGTTCGTCAGAGGTGAGACGTCTGGCTTCTCTCTTGGTGGCTGCTTGGACACTCTGGGTGGAGGGGCCAGTTGCCAGTTGCAAAATTTGGGTTTCTTCCTTCCCTCTGCACTGCTCTTTAATTGTGATAATAGCAACTTTTCTTTCCTTTCAGAACTGCTCACTTTGAGCCAAGGGTGAAAGAATGACTTGTTGGAGTATTTTGTATTTATCAACTAGTTGCCAAGAGAATAAGGTTTAGCACAGCAGAGCTTGCCTTTTGCCGTAGCAAATAAAACATGCTTCTTGTACTCTGCTTCAACCCTAACCATGTTCTCAAGTGTAATATTTCTTGTTTCTTCTGGTTGTGCCAGAAACCTAGGTAGTATTCAGTCATGCAAAGTCATAGAAGAGTACCAAATACATACCAAATAAATTAATGTAATTAAAAATTACTTTCTAATTGCATATGGGAAGCAAAAAACTATAAGCACAAGTGTAGGGTAGTTCAGCCTTCATTAGAACAGTGTTTCCCTATGTTAGCTACATAAAAATGCCACTTAAAAACCTTTTTAAAACCTAATTTATTTGTGGTTTGTGGTGCTTTGTTTTTTGGTTTTTTTTTTGGGGGGGTGGAGGGGTAATTGTGAGACAGAGGTAGGAAATGTTATCTCCCAGGTAAAAAGATACAAGATCACAGCAGTGCACTCTAATATTAGTGGTTCCTCTGAATGCTTTTAACCTGTGATAAAATCACCTTCAAGGTAAGTCAATTTGCATTCATTGTGAGATAATTCATGATAATAATGCTGAAATACCTTAAAATAGTTCCCATCTTGCAAACACCTATTTACTAGTTCATACCATGAAAAAAGAGTGAGTGTTATACAAGGAATAAAAAAGTCAATCGAGTCGGTACTCCTAGGGTGTTTTTTTTTTCCCATAAAATACGATCAGGGGGAGAAAGTCTATAGTGCATTTTCAAGCTCATTCTGACAAGGCATTTTGGGTCAAAAAGGTGGATGAAATGGGTTTTCTTTGAGGAAATACAGACTTATATGAGGCTTTATGGTAGCATAAGTTATATGCACAAAAAAGAAGATATTTTGAAGCATTAAAAAGTTCAAATAAAATATAGGAAGAAGAAGACAGAAAAGGGATTAAGAGAAGATTATTACTTCCTTTGAATTACTTTGAATTATAAAGGAAAAAAGAGGGGAAAATCAGACAAAAAGGTAAAAGTTTTGTGGCTTTAAAGTTTGCTTAAACTACATTTATCTACTTCTGCATAGGTCTGGTATTGTTTTCTTCCTTTGTTTGGTTTTGGAGATCAGTTTTACATTGTACCACTGAAGAGTTGTTTTGTTGCTTCAGATATGCGCAACTCTGTCACCATAAACAGGGTTGATGCACTAAAAAAAAAATGGGCAGCAGTAAAACTGTCTTTCCTGTCTTATCCTGTTAAATGACAGGGAAGGGGACCATTTAGTTTAATTTATAGGAGATAATTATATAGCTGTAAAACACTGCTGCAGGTTTCTCTTTTTTTATATTGCATATTTAATACTGAAATAATCTTTTTAATCAGAGCTGAAGATGTTACCATGATCTATTTTCTTGGAATTCTTAACTAGGAAAAACAGGCTAATTACAGAAGAAATGGACTGGTGTCAACAGACTTCAACTGACTTAGGGTAGACACCCCAAGCAAGAGTGTAAATAATAAAAAAGCAATTTATTCATCAGAAATCATTACCTGGTGAATACTCGACACCTTTTACAGAAAGTATTCTTAAATTCTGTTTCTTAGTTGATGGGCAACAATGACAGCTTTGCCTTGAATATTGACCATCTCCAGTGGGGAGTTTCATTTTAATTCAAGGCAGTCCCATCACAGCAAGACCTTTTTCAGCCCTGGGAAATTGCATTACTTTTCAGATGAATAATAATCAGGTGTTGCAATAATTTTTCCCTTCCTCCTATGCTCCAATCTACTATTCAGCTGAAAAGAAAAGTAACATGTCTGCTTTGAGAAAGATTGAATGGCATCATGTTCATCAGTTCATTTTAGAAATAACATTTACTACACCAATAAGACAGGTAACAGGTCTTGGCCTCCCCATGACAAAGCATCTCATGGAGAGTTGGTGGGTCAAAGGCATGCTTTAGCCTGGAGAGTCTCATGATAGAAGATGATAGACTTGGTAGTGACCTATGGGAGCAAGAGGAAACGTGTACTTGGTTATTCCCCTCAGTACCGCAGCAGAAGATCATGCAGGGAGCTGCTCATGGCAGATGGAATGCACTGTCTTAGAGAGAGCACTGAGTTTTTCCTGTGTAAGATGTCAGACTGTACTACAGGAGTAACAGAGAATTATCATATAGTGCCAGGCTAACTTGCTGGATGTGTTTTTAAATTTTTTAATTGTACATTCCTCTCCCCCTTAAAATACATCTAAATAATTCAATTTTTATGTTATATTTAGCACTCTCCCTTTCTCTGATCCAGGTAATTGTCTGTCATCCAAGTATGACATACATTTCAGGAAAGGTGCCTGAAGCAAACTCAACAGGCAGTGTCCTTCTGAACTCTGAATCCCCCATTAGGAGCTGTACTAGGTGAAAGGTGCACTGTTCAACTTGGATTTCGTGGCAGCACTTGGACTCTACTCAGAAGCTACTCTTCTGTCCTAACATCCACTAGGTTGGGAGATAGGGAGATCCAGCTCCAAAAATAGCGTGCTGTATCCAGGTGCAATTCCAGGAGCCAAAGATTGCTGAGAGAAAATATAGGTTACTTTTCTCCTATTTCCAGGATATGATCTGGAGGGCAAAGTGGAATGTGCCTGACAGTGAGCCTTTGCAAGCGACTTCCACTAAAAACATCAAAATCCAGGAGCTGAAATCCACAGTAATGGTCATACAGTGGAAATTCTGGTAACTCCTAATGTGTCTGTGGATCTCTGAAGGGGGACTCCACTCAAAATGGGACGTCTGGCCTCTGTGGCCCCAGGAGCAGCTGTCCTCATGCAGTACTAGCCTATGGAAAATCTCCGCTGGGCATCTGCCTCTCTGCAAGTTGCCCATAGGCGTGCACCTAGTCACAGGAATTGGTTCAGATCAGCAGCATCTGCCCAGGCAAAGATGTTTTCCTGCGGTAAAGCATTGCTGGAAAAAAGTAGCTTCACAGGCTACTACTGGAGACCCTTCTTCTCTGCTGTAGCTGGACTCTGTGCTTGTAGCTGTGCTGTGAAAGGTAGGGTGGATGAAGATCATGGCGAGGTAGTGGTCCATTTCTGTATAACACAGGAAGGCTTAAATCTAGAAAGGGGTTAAAAAGTACTAGGTACACGTTTTAACTAGCCAATTCCCAGAAAATATACTGATCCATATTGCAGCATTGCCTCTCAAAGCTCAAGTGCTTAAGCAACTGTAACTTGCTTCTGTTGTGTACACTTTAATGGAAGTGTGGAAGAGCCATGAGTTTTACATCCTGGTGTAACAGAGTTTTGTACGTACACTCAGGCATTTATATAAAGAAATAAGAAACATCTGCATTTAAAAAATCAGATCTCAAATAATAATTCTTTGATAACTTCAAAATTTATAATAACACTGACAATACAGCTAAGTTTGTTAGGTAGAGGTGCTGGTCTGAAAATACAGGATTTCAGGATGTTGCACAGAACTGCTAGAAGAGTGGCCCTTTAATGGTGCTAATTTAAATTCTAACTCTGTCACATGGCATTAGAAACCCCTAAGAAGGGTTGTGCAGACATTAAAAAAAAAACAACCCCGTCACTTAGCTATGAAGGAGCTTGTTCTGGTTTTGACTCGGGTAGTTAATTTCTGCCACAGTAGCTATTACGGGGATATGCTTCAGATTTGCACAGAAGCAGCACTGACAACACAGAGATGTTCTAGTTACTGCTGGGCAGAGCTCACAAGGCATCAAGGCCTTTTCTGCTCCTTGAATCACCCTACCAGTGAGTGGGCTAGGGGTACACAAGAAGTTGGGACAGGACACAGCTGGGACAGCTGATCCCTAGTTGACCACAGGGATATTCTAGGACATACGGTGCCATGTTCAGCTGGCATGCTCACCATATAGAGCCAGGGGAAGAAGGAAGGGGTAGGACATTCAGAGTGATGGAGTTTGTGTTCCCAAGTCACCATTAAGGCATGACGGAGTGCTGCTTTCCTGAAGATGGCTGAACACAAGACTGTCCACTGGAAATGGGGAATTAATTCCTTGGTTTGCTTTGTGTCTGTGGCTTTTGCTTTATTAAACTGTCTTTATCTCAACCCATGAGTCTTCTTACTTGACTCTTCTGGAAGACTTTCTTCCCCAACCCAGTGGTGGGGAGGTTAGCAAGCAGCTGCGTGGTCCTTCTTTGCTAGTAGACATCAAGCACTAACAGATCTCCAAGCAGATTAGCAAAATGACAGACAACCTCCATGTTTCTTATTGGTTTGAACCAGAACTTAGGCAAAAATTATTAACAGTGCTATTAATAGGGAGAGAATGAACTCTTAAGCCTGTCTGCATCCTTCACCAAAAACAAACTCAAAATTAAGCTGAAATGCTCTGTTTCAGAGAAGGATATACAATACTGTTTGTATTACGTAGGGTGTTGGATCAATATTTGTGTTGCCCACATGAGCAGCTGCATCACTGAAGCAAAGATACTGTACTGTGGGAACATAGAGGCCCAGTACCCCAAACACCAACAGAGAGGGACAGGGCAGCCCACCACTCAAGCCCCTGACCTTCTCACAGGCCAGATGACATGCTGATCCTGAAGGACGATGACAATCCATTTTGCCTGTGCACGGCATACAGGAGATGCAGAGGCACTGCCACTCTGCTGGCACACTGGGGAGACTCAACAACGCTGCACAGGGCAGAGGTGGACATTTTGACATCTGCTTACTGCCAAGGGAACAGCAAAGGACACCTTCTACAACCCAAGTCAACAAACCTCATGCCAAAGTCCCATCTGCAAACGAGACCTTTGAAGTCACTCCCCAATTTCCTCCTATCCACCCAAAATTTGTGTCACCTCCTCAGGGAAAGGACCAGACACCTCAAAATACGGTCACTGTAATATGATATAAACAGAGTACTAAAAAGGTATTTCCCATCTGAGACCTGGCCCCATGAGCTCACTGATGTAAATAAAGGAGACTGAGGATCTTGAAACTAAACTCCTGTGGTACTCAGTGGTATAGTTGTAGAAATAGCTTTTATCTGTTGTTTGAGACGGACAATACATGTTTTCCTGAAGTTCCTGTACTTATGTGATACTCGTGGTTTTTATTTCATGCATAGATGTAGCATTTAAAAACTTTTTTTTTAAAAAACTTTATTTTTCACAAGGAAGAGCAATAGGAAAAATTAAACTGTTTTCCACATATTGTTTTCTTAAAACAAGAGTCTACAAGGACATATTCAGCACCAAAACTAAAAACAAAAAAAAAGTACAAACAGCCATAGAATATAATCTATAAAGCAAACATTTAATATTGCACTTTGTTTCTCTAATGTTTGGATTTTACTTACTTTTTCCTAATTCAGATCAGAATTCTCTATCAAATACTGGGCTAAAACTGCGAACCTCAAGTTTTATAATGCTGAGAATTGACCAATATTTGTGGAAGAGTAATGCCTCTGAGTAACAACTTAATTTAAACTGGAAGTCTTTATTTGATAAGCTTATACAATTTTTCATTCTCATCACAAAGGCTGTGATGCCAAGTCAATTACTATGATATTGGTCAATCCTTGCCTCATATGCAATTTTCCATTATATTGTGGTAAGTACTTTAATGCTATGTATATCAGCAATTGTTCCCTAGTCTGTTAAAGTAACAAAAAAGGAAAAAAAAGTAAAACCACCAAATGCCCTTTTATACCAACGATCCCATCAGCTTTAAAAATTGTCTGGTTGGAGAGGGTAGAAGGAAGGGACATCCACAAAATTGGCCTAGTAATACCACTCAATTTCCTTCTTGCCAATATTCCCACTCAAAGCCCAAGCCTTTTAACTGAATCACTTAAAACGCGACTCATTTATATTTTATTTTATCACCCTGTTGTCATTTTTGAAACATGAATGGTCTTTCATGTTCTCATAAAGGCCACTTATGGAAAAGCCTATTTTGTCGCATTCATGAAGCCTTAAAAACAAGGCACAGGTTTTTAAGAATGAGTATCATGCAGAAACACCAGCCTCCCCTCTCCCACTCTTCTGAGCTTTTTTATTGCACAAGGAGACAGGTATTTGATGGATTGGATCTTGATTTGTTTAAGCAGTCAAGACCAGAAGTGCGTCCCTTTGTCAGTGATCTGTGTTACATGGTTTCTGAAAAGCCAAGTTGACTTCCATTGTACATCTCTAGCATGTAAGTGCTGGTATTTGTTAGCACGGTTGTTAGCACGGGTAATGGCTCCATTGCACTCTTTTTCCTGGGCCACACTCGAGGGCAAGTGCTCTTTCCATACAGTTTCCTGCATTCTGTATGAATACATGGTAAAATTCACTGTTTTGTTTGTTTTAAAGCTCTTGAGAGTGCCACAGAAGATGCAGTAATCGAAGCAATTCCAGCTAACTCATATTTAAGTATGGCTGGTAACACTGATCTTTCCCACTTTAATCATACTTCTAATCTTGTACAGTATCATAAACCCTGAAGGTAATACAAAGTGCACGAACTGAGCTCTTAGCATAGTACAAGCTTTTCCTGCAGTTTGAAATATACTTTCTACTAGACTCATTACATATAGAATTTTTGGTGATTAAGTAGCTATATATAAAAATAAATTTACTTTCCCTTCCTATCCCTACTACTTGAGATATTGATCTGTCTGTGGATCCTAGACAGTGTATGACTACTTCCTTTTAAAACTCTTTTGAAGAACAGCTGGTGTCTGCTGGTGTTGCTTTCATTTGTGCCTTTTTTTTTTTTTTAAGAGCTTCGCAACTTGAACATCTCTTTTTATAACGTAGAAAGAGAAATGCGAATGAGGTGGGTTTTGTAATTTTTGTGTATGTCCCTATTCCAGATCTCCCTCTCAAGTAAAGAATAAAAACAAAACACAAACACAAAACAAAAAAAGAACTAACTCAACAGTGCAACATAAAACAAATAGCATTCCAACAGTTTGGCAAGTGATGAGTTCACCTGAGATTAAGTGATTTTTAGGCAGTCTGTAACAAAATGCTGCTTTGCGGTAATAGTAGAAAGGCAACAAATTCTTAAAAGAAATCAAGAAAGTATACAATCTTGATGAAGTCTATTAGTTCCTTTCTATTAACTCTTCACCCTCCCACCCTATCCCCATATCTGTTGCTTATCTACTACAGTAGGCTGCAAAACATACAGCAAGAAGGATTGGCTTGAAGGCATTTGATGTTTGTAAATAAATCCACAACAGGATCCAAGCTGAAGAGGTGATACATGATCAGCCTACTAGGACAATTCTGAGCATGTGCATATGCAGGTAAAGTCCAGGCTACATTAAATTAAAAAAAAAAAAGAAAAGTCAGTGCATTTGTCAAAGTCTGTCGCTGTTGGGTTTTTTGTTTGTTTGTTTCTTTTTTGTCAAAGCTTTCTTTTGCTCCTTATTGTGCGGACCACAAGAAATAAGAAGGGGGTAACAATCGTCCAGCAAAAATGAGAAAAAGCTGTAGTGACACTGAACCGCACAATGTAAGCGATAAGCATGTGCAAATTTCCAAATCGTAAGAGGAAGCCAAACCTCTCTTAATGTGGTTTGAGTGTTTGGACACACATGACTGTAGGTTAGTAAGGCTGCTCCTAGTATGTGCCAGTATTTAAGTGGGAGGGGGGAAAGCTCAGTTCTTCAAGCATGTGGAGCAGTCCTACAGTGTTACTGTAGGCTTCAAAGCATGATCACAGGTTGTTTTCATTTTTTCACCACACAGGCAAGAGCAAACCCACTTTCTTTGAAAGTGTGTCTCCACTATGATGCCTTGACCTTCAACATGGCAGGTACGATTAGAAACCCAAGTCAAGTCAGCTTCTTATGGATTCCTTCAACGAGACGGGCAAGATGGTCTGTCATCTGTGGGTTGATCTGGGTTTGGATCAATCTAAACAAAACAGGAAAAAAACACAACAACCCAAGGCATTTTTAGAACTGATTGCTAGAAAACAAACCAATCCAAACACCAACATTTTTAAGTCCAAGACAGCCAGAGATAAATGGTATTCCCAATCCAAAGGTTATTCAAGTAACTGAAATATCTCCAGAAATTAGACAAAACTTAGAATTGAAAATTACTAAGCGTAGTGAAGTATTCGGAACTGTAAGTTGATGGTAGCTTAAGGATAAGCACAAAGATGTAATAAAAATTTGAAAAAACCTGCTACAATAACACAAATGTTTTAAATTATTTATTGCATACTAAGAAGACAATCTGACTCATCACTGAACATGTAACTTAAAATACTCAATTGATGTTGGAAGACATTTTACTTAAAAAGGTACAAAATTATTAGTAAAAAGTTCTTCTACCTAATTTGTAAGTAATGACTCCTGAAAAACCCCATGAAATGTCTTAGAAGTTCATGTGTTCCACACATTACATCTTCTTCCTTTCAACAAAAGGAAGGAGGTGAAGAACATGCTAACTTAAGTCTCCAAAACTGGACAGGAAGTATAATTTAAGCGGACACTATATAGTTTGGCCAGTTAAATGCATAAAGCCATTTTCAGAACAAAGGAAGAGCTTATTTCTAAATCTTTAGAGTACCTAAAATGAAAAGAGCCTGAGTTGTATTGTAGGTTTATGTTATAGAAGAGTCCTCAAACAAGACACATGCCACTCACTCACTCACTAGCAGCGTTAAGTGTTTCAAGAGGAAAAGAAAATCAAAAGTCAGTGGATCCAGGCAGGATTTAGCCAAAGGACAATATTCTATTTTGTCCTATGCCACTGCTTTTCCCTGAAAAATATGAACATGGCTTTTGAAGCTTTTGAAATCCAAACTTGTGTCCCAGCTATTGAGTGACTTTCACAGAACTAAAATTGCAGACAGAAATGTGTGAACTGTGCATTTAGAGAAACCTAAGCCAGAAAGAATACCTTTGTAACTTCTCTACATGGAAATTCTGAAAGTAATACATACAAAGACCAAAAAATAGAGGGTACTTTTAGAAAGTAGAGGTGAAAAACACTGGTATTCACCAATGTCATGTATTACATATATAATGCAATATAACTTTAATAAGTTGCCCAGAGGGTGCAAAACAGTTTCCGAATTTCTATGAAGCATTAGAATAGTGAAGAATCCTGGAAATTTTTTATGCAATTTACCTGCACTTTGCTAAAACAAAGTTACCTTTTCCCCTTTTCATATTTTTGATTATTTGTCCTGGTTTTCATGAAGTAGAAACAGTTTCTTACATTTATTCCACAGGACAAAATTCAGTGAAACAGTGAATTCATAATTATATTCTGAGGTACCTACTTCTGAATAGAGGGGTGGAGGCAGAAAACGAAACTCTTGGATGTATGCAAACAGTGGTCCTGGAAGCGCTCTCTCAAAGTCATCACAAGCACCTAAGGGTGCAAGGCTGGACTGTCGCTGTTCCTCCGTAACCACTTCTGCATAGCTGGGAGGTGCTGCAGGGAAAAGGCACACGCAGTTCGAACAACAAGTTCTTATGCATGTCAAAACATATAACATGATGAATATTAAACTTTTATACTGTAAAATGCACCAGCAGCTAGATAAATTACTTCAATGATTTTTCCATAGTTATTGAACATGAAAGAGAGGGTAGGCCGTTATAGTTTATTTTAAGACTATGCTCAAATCCAAGAGCAGACTGACCATGGTCTATTGTAGCCTAATTACCATCTCCAAATTAAAAGCATACTCAGAATACTGAATTTCTGTTACAGGCAGGAATGACAGAACACTGCATTCCTCTGGATTCCATCATCAGAGTCTGAGATTTGTACATTAAAACCCCCAGAAGTTTATATGCAAAAAGAGGGAAGAAGCTACACAGTTTCTCCTTTGACAAAAGAGATTCCCACTGAAATGGATTACATTATCTTTTCACAAAAGTCTTGGCTATTAAGGAGGATAAAAGTCACCTTAACTGCTAGTTCGGCAGGTTACAATGCCTTATCACCAAGGATACAGTTGGCATACTGGAAGCAGAATAAATTCTGCCCAGGTACAATGGGCATTCTGTGCTTTCACTTGCACCAGCTTCCAAGAAGCTGGATTCGCTTGTACCTTAGAGAGGAAGGCAAGGAGGGTAACTCTATTCTTCTACAGAGAGCAAGCAGGTAGCAAGGAAACATCCGCAAGGGATTTTCTATGGGCTTTATTATGAAGGATGTAATTTGTGTCTGCTTGCATGACAGCAGTGAATAAAGCACACAAAAATCAAAACAGACTTGTTTCGTCAGGTTACCTTCTGGTCTTTCAGGCAGCGTCAGACCAAGCCAATTCATGTTCATGCTACACTGGCTGCTGACACTCGATGTTCTGCTACCAAACGGATGTAGAGGAATGGTGCCAATGACCAGTGGTAAGTTAAGGAATAAATCCATGGCGCCAGGAATATCCACGTATACCTAAATAACACAGAGATACAGATTAAAAATAGGTTTGTATGAGCACATCATAATTACTAGACTAAAATCTCCACCCATGGAATTCTTCACATGGAACTGAAATTTCTTTTG
Organism: Eulacestoma nigropectus; assembly: GCA_013397775.1. Taxonomy (NCBI): domain Eukaryota; kingdom Metazoa; phylum Chordata; class Aves; order Passeriformes; genus Eulacestoma; species Eulacestoma nigropectus. The sequence continues at coordinate 503,973 of VZTE01003859.1, read as the reverse complement.
GTTTGTTTCAGAGCCAATGTCCCCATAGAGACAAAAAGCCCTCCAAGTCAAAGGCAGCTCTGTATTCTTAACAAAAGTCCTCACATGGAAATGTCACCTACCCATAACACATTTACACAGAACATGCAAGATTTAAACTGAATTTACTTGGAGAATTCTTGTCAGGACACCTAACGCTAAGCTATGTATTTCTTTTGTAACTAGTTAGCAGTTCACAATGCTTTGTTAACAATTTGCAAGGAATCATGGAAACTACTCATGCTCCAGTGAAACAACCCAACGTACCATCAGTGAATACTCCACACGGATTATACTACAGTCGAGGATTGAAGGAGAAACAGGTGGAATTTTCAACTGTTTGCCATTCCAGGTTTCTGTTTTGCCAGATGACAAGGATTCCCCACGCAGGCTGGCAACAAGCTGTTTGACTTCCTTCATTTTCCCTTTGGCATAAAATGCCTGTGTTTGGTAAATGGCTGCCTTTGGCACCACCACACGGGAAGAGCAGTTCTCAATCTCAGCAAAGATCTGAATTGATTCACCTGAAACAAAGCAAAATTTCATTTTTTTTCTATGTATTTGCAAGGCAACTGAAGCAAACTGCCACATACTGTGTATTGTCATACGGCACTGGACGCTGCTAGCAACGCTCTACACTTTGAACAACATCCACTGGTGCTAGCAGGAGTAAGGTCACCATGAGGAAAATCTAACAGAAAACTGCAAACAAGCTGGGACACAGCAAGCTAACAAAATCAGTAGTTTAAAATAGCAAGACAGATGAACGCAGACAAAAACGGTAAGAATAGTTGAAGTATTTCTTTTATATAACAGAAGCTAAGTACAAACTGTCATTTTAAAAGGGAAGGAAAAATATTTCCTATAATTACTTCTGTTACGTACCTGGGGTGTAGCCCTTCCTTTCAATTTTGGCACTTAAGGATATTGGGCCTGAGGTACAAAACCAACAACAGAGAGTTTTTTCTTTTGTGCCTGCTTGGGGTGACTGCAAGAAAAGAACAGTATTTTCCATTTAATAGAGTGCTCCATGAATCTCTTTATCTGTTCTAATCAACACCAAAGAAATACTTTGATTATATACTTCCTGTGCATTTAGATAAGCATGTCTAGTTTTACTTAGAGGAAGAAACCTCAAGCAAATTGCACTATGCAAACTCTTAAGTTTTATTCTAATTCCATTTTCATTAACACTGCTTTTTTGCTACATTTCATACTACAGTTACATTTAAAACAGGTTTTTATACATAAATAAATTCAGCATAGCTTAAAGATAGGCTTTACAGCTTACATATCCCACCGTACTGTTGAAGAGCTTTTAATTTACCAGTAAACTAGAATGTCTTTCCAGTACACTGTTTCAGAAACAATAACCAAGATGAAGTACTGTAACCTTGACTCTTGCTATTTCCTGTTTCAAAATGATCCTGCTTCATCTGTATTAAACAGACTTTGTTATTTTACATGACACCAGGATTTAGGACTTGATCCAAAGCCCATTAAAGTCAAATGAGAGTCTTTTGATTTTAATGGTATTTGTGCAAGGCCAGTGTACCTTTGCAAGTCTGATTTTTCACCCATACACAGAAGAAACCTATTTCAATGGATTTTGAGATTTTTTTCCCCTCTCCACAGGGGGTGAATTTGAAGAAGAGTGAGGGGAATGGCATTTTAGGCCTGATTGAAATCAAATCCTCATTGAAAGCAGTTGTGATACTGAAATTATTTTAATGAAATGACATTTCAGTAAAAGATTATAAAGAATTGTGGTAATTTCTCCCTATTGGTAGAAAACTATCCATATGAAAATTATCAGTTATGCCCACCAGTATATTATTTACTTTGCATTTTTAAGTTTGCAATGTCACACTGATTCTTTTAAGTTTCACTGTTCTTTCTTTATTCAAAATCAAAGAGGAACAGTTATCAAAATTTTCCTTCTAACTCACACTTAACAATTTAGTACTATCAATTTAAATTGACAAAACCATTTTAACATATCTTAAAAGTGAAGCAACTCCAAGTACAGGAAAACATAGCTTTCAAAATATCAGTACTTACAAAGTTGCTGAACTAATGTAATATTTTAGAAGATTGGCTATAACTAAGTATCAAATAAATATTAGGTAAAATTAGATATGGATGTTGTTTCAGTTATTAAACTTCACTATTTTTTATGCCAGAAAAAAAAATATGAATAATTCTGTCAATTCTTACCAGTAATGAAGGAGTGTTGATATCTATATGTTCAAAGACTGTAAATTCCTTCTTTAATTTTACTGGTAGAAACCAAGGCCTATGCAATTCGGCTTTCACCCAATAGCGCACACTGCCATGTCTGCCTTCGAATGAGGTAGCAAGTGGTCTGTGCAGGACACAAAGGTCAAAATTGAGTAAAGTCTTTCTGTCTAATAATGATACAATTGATCAGGTCAGCGATTAGCATATAGAACTGCATTTTTAATGCACTGTAGTACTTAATGAAGCGTAATTTATTTGCAAAGTTTCCATATCTCAGAAAAATTCAAGATTAAAGATGGGAGAAAAAATCATCTCCAATTTATCCTACTACAGTTTTGCATAGATTTTAAGAATCAGTTAAAGAATCGTACTAGAAAATGCCAGGAGAGCACACATTTTCTTTAAGCTTAAGAGGCCACTTCCACATCTAGAGCAAAGCATGCCCTTTTGACTACCAATTTAAAATTACCATTAGTATTAACCAATAGTTTTGGATACGGCATTTTGTAAACCATTGTCTATTATTTACTTGGTCAGTAGCACAACATCAGGTTAATTTAGCTGTAACTCAGCACTTTGGTAGTTCGGTTCACCTTAAGCAGAGTAAATATTCTAACTTGGAGTTCTGAAGAGAGGCTATTTTGATCACCTTCTAATCTTCCCTACCCTGACAAGACAGCTTAGAACATTTGTAATACCTAAGAATGTACATATACAAGCATATATGTTTATATACCAACACACATAAAATCATTAAGACTATTCTGAAATTTGTTAAATCAAGGAAGTCTATTTCAGAAGCTGGAGGCAAGATGACGCAGGAAGTTTTTCCAGACCTGGGAGCATTGCCTTTTTTACTGTAATATCATAAAATGAAAAATAAAGTATCTTCATAGTTCAATTATTTGCCATTAACAGTAGTCTTCTGTAACTTAGCTTCTCTTTATTCTTATCTCAGTTTTTTTTTTCTATTTTACTGTGTTCTGAATACACTGTTATATATGCATTAAAATAAATTATTTGTAACATTTCCATACTTTCTGTAGAGAGTAATACTACCCACTCTAGTGCTTTACTATAACTATTCTTTCAGTTACAGGTTTGACTTCTCTATCTGCACATTTGAAATGTTTCGTTTTTTCCCTTAATAATGCAATTGAAAGGATTTTCTAATCCAACTTCAGTGTTTCATTCTGTCCCATATTCTGAAGAGGAAAAAGCAGTAAGGATGATGCACATCTTTCCATTGTTGCTCTGAAGTTTACATCAATTTTGGAAGTATTCTATGGACACAAAATAGCAAGTAAGTAGGCAATGTCGAAGTTCAGACTCTTAATATCACCCTTTGTTTTTCCAGTATTATTAAAAACTGGTTTAACAGCTATTCCTTAATGTCATTTAAAAAGAATCTATGATTTGACCAATGCTTGTGATATTTTGCTCTCCCGCTATTTCACCTCAAGCTAAGCATTTTACGTTCATGTATCTAGTGTTTTGGCTTTTTTTTTTTTTGTTTTTTTTTAGATGCTCCTTTTAACTCAAAGGAAAATCAGTATTGGCCTTACTACTTCTTGCAGTTGAGATTTTCACAGAATGCTAAATTGCCTTTAAAATCTCCATGTTCACAGGTCTTCACAGAAAATCTTACTGAAACAGTGTAGAAGTCCTGTGCTGGTTACCTGGAAACTGTAAAAGTGTTTGCCATCTGCAGATTCTGCTGAAACCAGCACCTCTATTAAACAACTTTAATATTAGGCAGTGAGCTTATTCACATAAAACTGCCAAATTTTCAGTGACTTTCAAATCTTTAAGGACTGCTACTTACCTTTTACAGCATTCCTTTTTTCATCGATACCCATACTCTCTCTTTTCCTGTGTATTTAATTTTACTGCAACTTGTATCTTTAGCTCGTTTCCATATTGGTAACTCTACTATGTACAAATCTTACATCCACAGTGTCTGCATTATGTATTTCAGACAGGAGTGGGGCAACAATTTTTATCTCACCAGAACAGACTTCTGCTCTTACTCTTTTCTGCTCTTACTCATCTGTTTCCTGAAACAAATGGGATTAGGTAGGAGACCTCTTCTTACTTTATCCACCCATTCTTAAGTTTATTTCCATCGGGGCTTTCTGCATAAATGGCTAGCCTGTGTACATACATCCTATCTGAATAAGAACGATTTTTTGTTGAAATCTAAGTAAACTTGTCACAGCTGTTCCAGACTTGAGCTCAAACAATTCCACTGTGATCTCTTCTCTAGTTCTGCTGGTCTGCACAGCTCCAGCAAATGGCTGAGTTAGAAGGTATCTCAGCCACTCTGCAGGACTCCAGTGACAGCTCAAATTCCTCTCCTTCCTCATGGAAGGCGGTAATGGATTGGAATATCTAATAAGTCAATAGGACTTGGTCAAAAGAAAGTGAGCAACTGGGCAGCAGTGAGTTCCTTTTTTGTGGAAATTTAAAAAAAAAAGGGATGTGTACATCAGTGTAAAAGCAATTTCTTCAGTTTAATGAGATTATGTTCTCTACAGCACATTGGAGCGCAATTCCTACCACCATTGAAAAGGCTTCCCCTCCACCCACAGCAAGAGTTTTGGTCAGGCGGGTGGGCAGCAGAGCCCTGCATGGAGGACTGTGAGTGGGTACTTACGTCTGTGGAAGCTCGAAGCTGAATGCATATTCATGCCTTCCTGAATGGATGGTGTGAAGGCCTTCTTCTGAATTGTCATCATCTAAAAGAAAAATAAACCAACATGCTACTCCACCTGCACACATGTCATACATTGCATAGGCTTCTCTTCCAGAAAAAAAGCAATTTGCTCACACATTACAACACTCAGAGAATGTGATGTCCCAGATACAAGGGTCTCCAGTCCGTTAGTTATTAACTGCTGGAATGCAGGGACAACTCTGACTGACAGAAAGGTAGGCAAGACGGCCAGCTTCACCTTACAGAGAAGCAGAGGTTAATTTGTTTTAATTTATAATCCTGCCTCTGAACACTGACACAGTTTCAATTGCAGCCATTTCAAGGCCTCCATGCAAGGTCTGTAAAGGAAATCATGCTGCTTTCCACTGCGACTGCTAGTCAGAATGAACTAGAGCTGGCTCTTTACCAGCATTAACAGTGACAAGTCTGCTGCTTAAGATTAACTGTAGTAATTCGGCTTCTTTGTATCTCCTGCCTGGCAACAGTGTCCACACGTTAATCACACACACAAAAAAACGTGTGAGAAAGGAAAAAGGCTGTACAAGCACCACCCAGAAAGTACCAGACAGATGCAGGGGCATAGGAAATGGCAAGCTGCCCGATTAATGCCATCTAGAGAGAAACTTTTTTTTTTTAATAAGTTAACTTGATCTCGCTCAGACAGCAAGACTCAGATACTTTCTGGTTTTATGCCCGGAATGCTGACCCTTGTTCATGGTCATGATTACTTGCCCACCTTGAAACGCCACAAGAAAATTGCAGCTTATTCTGATACAGAACCAGAAAAACTCTGACCTGGTAAAAACAGAAAGTTGAGTGAAAAATGACTGAGCACCTTGCACATAAAAAGGGCTGGAATTACAAAACGGGATACAGTGAGACAAAGTGGAAGGGAACAGCTTATGTGTGACGGTCTGAAGCACTAATGGAGGCGTGCAGGAGGGTTCTAAGTTCCTATTGTCCTACAGAAGCGCCACTGCTCTACTTCCTGCAGTGCAAATACCGAAAATTTAAAAATAAACAAAATATAATAAAAAACCCTAAAAAAATTAAAAGGGGAAAAAAAATAAAAAAGGAAAAAAATGCAGCAGCAAGATGTGGAAATAAATGCACCTTCAGCACGTAGGTCAGGAATCACTCAACGCAGGTCAGGAAAACGTTCTAAAACAGCGAGACAATGTGTCGGCGGGAGGCTGGGTTTTTATATCGTTGCTCTGCGTTTGGGGGTTTTTGCTAAATGCGATTTATTCATTTCTGTTTAATTTGTTCCGAGAGGGGGGAGCGCTGCTCTCCGCCCGGCTTCCCCCCCCCCCTTCCTGCCAGCTCAGCAGTCCCGCCACGCCGCGGTAAACAAGTGCTGGGCTGTCAATCAGCGCGGGCGGGGGAAGGAGCGGACCCGCCTG